>CAUYTI010101351.1:0-22141 GCA_963575145.1 Galago senegalensis
AAAGAAAGATGGAGACTTTACTTCCTTCATGTTTACATGGATGGAGCTGGAACATATTCTTCTTAGCAAAGTATCTCAAGAATGGAAGAAAAAGTATCCAATGTACTCAGCCCTACTATGAAACTAGTTTATAGCTTTCATATGAAAGCTATAGCCCAATTATATTATAACCCAAGAAGATGGGGTGGGAGAGAGGGAGGGGAGTAGAGAGGAGAGGATGGGTGGTGGGAGGGTGATTGGTGGGACCACACCTATGGTCCATCTTACAATGGTACATGTGAATCTTTCTAAATGCAGAACATAAATGTCTTAACACAATAACTAAGAAAATGCCATGAAGGCCATGTTAACTGGTTTGGTGAAAATATTTCAAATTGTAGATAAAACCAGCACACTGTACCCCATGACTACATTAATGTACACAGCTATAATTTAATAAAAAAATTATATATTGCTTTGGGTAATACGGACACTTTTACAATGTTGATTCTACCCAGCCATGAACATGGCATGTTTTTCCATTTGTTAACATCTTCAGCTATTTCATTTTTCAGAGTTTCATAGTTCTTTTTATAGAGACCTTTCACATCCTTTGTTAGGTAAACTCCCAAATATTTCATCTTCTTGGGCACTACTGTGAATGGAATAGAGTCCTTGACGGTTCTCTCAGCTTGACTATTGTTGGTATGTATAAAGGCTACAGATTTGTGAGTATTGATTTTGTAACCTGAGATGCTGCTGTATCCCTTGATCACTTCTAAGAGTTTTGTAGTTGAATCCCTGGGGTTTTCCACATATATAATCACATCATCTGTGATGAGTGAAAGTTTGATCTCTTCTGTTCCTATTTAGATACCCTTGATCAACTTTTCTTGCCTGATTGTGATGCCTAAGACTTCCATTACTATATTAAAAAGCAGGGGAGATAATGGGCAACCTTGACTGGTTCCTGATCTGAGTGGAAATGATTTCAGTTTAACTCCATTCAATACAATATTGGCTATGGGTTTGCTATAGATGGCCTCTATCAGTTTAAGAAATGTCTTTTCTATACCAATTTTCTTAAGTGTACTGATCATGAAAGATGCTGGATATTATCAAAATATTTTTCTGCATCAATTGAGAAAATCATATGGTCTTTGTTTTTTATTTTATTTATGTGATAAAATATAATTATAGATTTATGTATATTGAACTATCCTTGAGACCCTGAAATAAAACCCACTTGGTCATGGTGTATAATTTGTTTGATGTGTTGCTGGATTCTGTTTGCTAGGATCTTATTGAATATTTTTACATCAATATTCATTAGTGATATTGGTCTATAATTTTCTTTTCTTGTTGGGTCTTTTGTATACCATTGCAAGAATGTCAGAGCTTGAATTAGAGGAATGATCAAATGTTAGTAAATTTTTGTTAAACTTGGCAAGAGTGGAAGTGAAATATAGGACATCTTAGTCCAAATTAATGGGGATAATGCCATGAAGAAAACAGCAAAGTACCAATGGATTAAATATTTTTCTGAGGGGAAAGAAAGTTTTACTGATAAAGAGAGGTCAGGATGGCCAATGAAGAACAGAACTGATGGGGCAGTGCCTGTGGCTCAAGGAGTAGGGTATTGGCCCCATATACTAGGGGTGGTGGGTTCACACCTGGCACTGGCCAAAACTGCAAAAAAAAAAAAAAAAAAAAAGAAAAAAAAAAAAGAAAAAAAAGAAAAAAGAGCAGAACTGATGAAAACATTGCAAAAATTCATTGAATTGTGCATTAAAATCAGTGGCTGACTATAAAAAGTATAGCAGACTAAGTAAACATTGATAGAGAAACAGGATAATCTTATCTGAAAATGATTGAATTGCACATTAAAATCATTGGCTGACCGTGTGAAGCAGTAGATTAAGTAAACAGTGAAAGAGGAACTTTAGTTGGGAAAAACGTACCTAAAAATCTTGGCCAACAATGTATGGCTGTTGCATTATGAAAATGCACCAGCTCACACAGCACTGTATGGGAAGAAGTTTTCAGCCAGTAAACCAGTAACTTTATTGAAACTCCCTACTTACCTGATCTGCCCCCCAGTAACTCTTTTCTTTACCTAAGGACAAAGGAAATATTGAAAGGTAGAAGTTTTGATGACATTCATTATGTCAAGAATAATACAACAACATCTCTGATGGCCATTCCAGAAAAAGAATTCCAAAATAACTTTGAAGGATGTACTAGGTGCTGACACGGGTGCATAGCTTCCCAAGGGGACTACTTCAAAGGTGACCATAGTGATATTCAGCAGTGAGGTATGTAGCACTTTTTCTGGGATTAGTTTATGAACTTAATTAAACCTCCATATTTTTAAAACCACTATAGGATTTTATAAGAGTAACTTATAATCACAAGGACTTGAATTTTTTTCCCCAGCTATTTCTTCATATAAAATTTCCCTGATTCATGGTCTAGAAATCTGAGGCTTAATTATGTTACTATCTCAAAGGTAAAATCAGAATGGATAGTAAAAATATTTTTAACCTTTTTCATAATGGTGATATAATTAATTGATTTTCTAGAATGTTTTAGGAATAAAAAGAAGTCTAAATTTATGCTGATAAACTATAATTCAAACACTTTGAAATACTTCATACAAATTCAGAATACCTTATAGAATAAAAAAAAGACTATAACCTTTTGCCTTGAGAGACTTAATATATGCTCGTCTTTGTAAGCTTCAATTGAAGTTACTGTCAAGTTCACTACAATGTGAAAGAGATGAATTATGCATATCAGACCTTGTATTCCATTCAAAGTTGTGGCCTATAGACACTCACTCTGACACATTTTACAAATAATATTCTACCTTGCATAGACTTACAAAAAAATGTCAGGTAGAGATATCTCTACATAGGTAATAGCATGACAACTAATTAAAGTTATCACTTGTTACTTTGTTTGTTTCAAGTTCATAACATTGAAATATGTACCTTGATTGTAACCCGTGACCTTTTCTCAAACCTAGTAAGTTTGCTTTAAGAAAAAGGCAGAATTATTTCAAAATGCTTTCTCTTCTATTTGTCTGAATTCAAAATTTCATTTATTTCAACATGGAAACTTAATAAAAAATATTTACATAAATAATAACTTTGACATTAACTTTACGCTTGAATATTTTCTTTTTAAAAAATTTACTCTTTTGTCAGAGATGTTCGCAGAAAATTCAAATAGTTTACAAATTGAACATTTCGTACTATTAAGCCCCCTGCCTCTTTTTTAAACAAAGTATGTGAACATTTGACTTATTCACTTATGTATTTTTGTTTGTTCACATTTGTGGAGTATATGTGCAATTTCATTACATGTGTAGATTGTGTGGTGGCCAAGTCAGGACTTTAGAATGTCATTCTGGATCCTTAAAGGTTCTGTTCTCATGCCTAGAAAGAAAAGTTCTTAACAGATTTTTATGTAGTTTAGGAGGATAGTCTTTGTGTCTGGAAGGATGTGTACGAATCTCTGTGTGTATGCATGTGTGCAGGCTTCTTTGAATGTTTTCCTTTTAATAATACCAGCAATTCTCTAATTTTAGAATGCCTCACAATCACCTGGAGGACTTGTTAAAACACAGCTTGTTAGGCCTCCATCCCCAGAGTTTCTGGTTCAGTAAGTTGGGGTTGAGAACTGAGAATTCATTTAACAAGTTCCTAGGCAATGCTGAGGATGCTAGTCTGGGATCACAGTTGTACAGTCACTGAATTATACAAATGGTAGTAATTTGCTTTGTTCTTTATCCACTGAAGAGTCATTTGTTTCTGTTTGTTTGAAACTGCATCATGTTTTTGGAGACTTGAGTTTCATGAGTTCATTAAAGTTGATTATAATGTAGTTACTATGTCTCTACTAATGGATGCTTGGGTTTTTTCTAAAATTTGAAGCTTTAAGGGAAGCTGGTAAATTATTGACCAATATTTTAATTTAGAAAATGGACAATTTGCCTAATATGGTGCTCACAGATCAATTCACATGAAATGAATTCAAGAAACATTCAATTTGGAGAATATTTAACTTGATGAATTTACCAATTGAAGTCATCCCAAGAATGTTTTTGATGGCTTTAACAGAAATGATAGAATAGCCTTACAAGAATGTTTAATTTTGATTACTGGTGATAAAATATGATTTTCTTAATACGAACTAAAGTTGATACATTACTGGTGAATTTGGCTGGAGAATCATAAAAATGCTTACAGATAAGTGAAATCAGCATATATTAAAAATTTCCTTCATTTTATGCTATTTTTCTCACTAAAATGCTGTTATTTTATACATAATCAAATACTTAAACTACTTGTGATCTTATTATATGACTTTGAATATAATTTTATAGCTTCAAAAACTTTGACCACGTGATCACTTCTTTGCAAAAACTTTAAATGATAAAGAAGCTTAATTTTACATTTTTAATTTTATATGACCGAGACTATAGTGAAACAAAGGCCTCCCTCACCTTGTTTTTGGACAGAAAGCACTTCTAAAGAAGAAAGTTGCTAAAAAGCAAGCCCTTATGTGGGGCAGATGTGCAGGGAAGACTGAAAGTTGAGAAGATGTAATAAATGCTAGACATCAAAACAAAAAACCACTAAAAATGCGGACCCATCTCACTGCCAAATGCACACTGGAGAAAGGTGAAACAAGAAGTACTAGCACAGCAGTAACAAAACTCAAACCTAGCTCACCTCCTGTTTCATTCTCCACCTTTTGCAAAAATCAGCCTAGCAGAAGTACAGGCATGTACATTCCCTGGCATAAACCCTATTTACCTCAGTGTCTACTAGTTAATACAGGATGTGCAGCATTCAGTGAAAATTATAAGGTGCACAGAAAAGCACAAGATGTCATGTATCTTTGTATAAGTTCCATGGGTGCTTCTTAAAAATTAGTATTTTGTTGTTGTTTGGGGGAGTGTTGTTATCAATGTTGATGATTGATGGTGTCGTTGAGTATTTTAGATTCTTGATTTTCTGTGTATTTGTTTGTGATAATTAGTTTTAGGTTTCAAATTGATTGGATTAAGGAGTACTTTGATTACAGGTAAAGCATTATTTCTAGGAGTTTCTGTGAAGGTGTTTCCAGAAGAGATTGGCTTGTCACTGAACTATGTGGGAAAGATCCTTCGCCATGGTGAGTGGGCATCATCCAGTCTGCTGGAAGCCCAGACAGGACAAAAAGGCAGAGGAAAGGTCAATTTTTAAAAATTGTTTCTGGTTAATTAAGGGTACAAAGAATTAGGTTACAATGTTTGCATTTGTTTGATAGCGTCCCTCTTATAATTGTGTCCTGCCCCCAGGAGGTGTGCCATACACCTTAGCATTGTGCCCATTAAGTAAGAGCACACCTATCCCCCTCCTTCTTCCTTGCTTGTCCCTGCTTCCTTGTCCCCCTGACTCCACCTTGAATTGAGTTGAGTCTTTCTCTTATGTGGGTGTGTATTAAATTTTCTACTGGATTCATATTAGTGTCTAGTAATTTGGATTCTTGCTTCTCCATTTTTGTGATACTTTACTAAGAAGAACGTGTTCCAACTCCATCCAGGTTAATGCAAAAGATGTAAAGTCTTCATCTTTTTAAATGGCTGAATAGTATTTCATGGTATACATATACCACAGCTTATTAATCCATTCCTGGGTTGGTGAGCATATATAAATTTTTTTTTTTAATCACTTTTCTCTTCTGGGGCTGGAGCACCCTTCTGCTTTTAGGCATCAAAATTCCATGCTCTCAGTCTCTGAGAACTGTACCAATTTATTCTTCCCTCTCCATATATCCAGATTCTTAGTTATGAGGTTTTAGGACATGGACTGAGTCTTGTTATTGGTATTTTGGTTCTCCAGCTTGCAGAGAGCCTGCCCTGGGACTTCTCTGCCCCTATAACTGAAAAAGCCAATTTCCCTAATAAATTTCCATTCAGATATCTATGTATATTTTTATCGTATTGGTTCTCTCTTGCTGAAGAATCCTGACTATTACCATATTCTATCAATTGTGAGAGAAGAGTATTGAAGTCTCCAACTATAATTGCTTTTCTATTTTTCTTTTTTTAATTTTTACCAGTTTTGGCTCTTTTTTTTTAAGTAAATTTATTTTAGGTTAATGTGAGATACAAATAACTGGGTCAAAATATTTGATTTTGTTAGATAGAGTTCCTCTTACGGTTATGTCCCCAACACAAAAGATGTGCCAAATATTCTGACCCTGTGTCCCTGAGCACCCCAACCTCTCCCTCTCCTCCTTCCTTTTTATCCCTCCCCACAACTTGAATTGAAATGAGTTTTTCTCCTATATGGTTATGTATCAGACTGTCTACTGGCTTCATTTTAGTAATGAGTACATTGGATAATTGCTTTCCATTCTTATGATACTTTACTAAGAAGAACATGTTTCAAAAGATGTGAGGTCACCATCTTTTTAATGACTAAATAGTATTCCATGGTGTGCCTTTACCACAATTTATTAATCCATTCCTGAGACTTTTTGGTCTTTTAAAAAAAATTCTTTTTTTTTTGAAAAATACAAATTATATATATTTATGGTATACAGCATGATGTTTTGTGGATGCCTGAACCATATAATTAAAATATTACCTCATATACATATCTTTTTCTGTGGTGAGAACATGTGAAATATACTCTCTTAGTTATTAATGATAGTCACCATGTCATACAACTGCTATCTTGAACTTATTCTTCCTGTCAATGAAACTTACTATCTTTTGATCAACATCTCCCAAGTCCTATCCACTCTATTACCCTATTAGTCCCTAGTAACCACCATCTATTCTCTACCTCTTTTGAATTTGCAGTTTTTTAGATTTCACACATAAATGAGATCACATGGTGTTTGTCTTTCTGTGCCTGGTTTATTTCACTTAATATAATGTTCTCCAGGTTTATCAATGTTGGTGCAAATGACAAGATTTCTTTCTTTGTTAAAAGATAGTCATTCAAATTGTTTTCCCCATATAATTAAGTTGTCATTTCTCCCTAACTGCCTTCAAATTTTTTTCTTCATTTTTAGTTTTCAAAAGTTTAATTATAGTGTGTTTTATATCAATTTCTTTGGGATTATAATGCTGCAGGTTTGTTCAGATTCTTGAATCTGTAGTTTTAAGGTTTTTAAAAATTTTGCCATTATTTCTTTGAGTACATTTGTTGTCCTATCCTCTTTCTTCCTTCCTTAGACTCTGATGACACAAGTGTCGTCATGTCTTCTGTTATATTGTCTCAGGCCCCTGAGACTCTATTCACTTTTTAAAGCTTATTTCTGTTGTGCAGATTGGATAATTTGTATTGTTGCATATTCTAATCCACTTATTTTTTTCCCTTTCACTCTCTTGTATTGATCTCATCTACTGAGCATTTTATTTAAGTTTAATTTTTCAGTTCTATAATTTCCATTTCATTCTTCTTTATGTATTTTATTTTCTTGCTGAGACTTAATGTTTCTTAACTGGAATTTTCTATTTCTTTTAATTTGTTTCACATATTTGTAATTGTTTTTTTGAAGCATTTTTGTCAAGGTTGCTTTAGAATCTTTGTCAAGTAATTCTAGCAACTCTTTCTTGTTGGTGTTAGTATTATTAAATTTAAAAATTTAGTGTGAGATCTTCTTGCTTCTTGGTATGAAAAGTGATTTTTGACTGATTCTTGGACATTTTGGAATTATATTATGAGACTTTGTGTCTTAAACCAGTTTTAGCTGAATTTATGTGATATTATTCTAGTAGGGTAAGACCTTCCTTGTTACTGCCAGATGGAAGGGAAGTTGTGGGGATGCTCCTTATTCCTTGGTGAGATTAGGAATTTGAGAATTCTATCTAGTTCCCTATATAGTCTCCACTGACATTGCAGGTGGTAGGGTTGTTACTGGTTGGGAGAGATGGAAGGCTTGGGGCCCTATATGATTATCTCTGAAATTGTCCTTGCAGGAAAGAGCTTGGGATACTGTATTAAAGGTGGTGTAGTCTTCTCACTTAGCCTTTGTTGTTATAGTTGTGGTGGAGCCAATTTTCCCCTTGGTTTAATTTAAGTACAGTAGTTATTTTTCTAAATTTTTTCTGCTTTGCTAACTTGCCCTTTTCTCTCTCCGTTGGGTAGAGAGGCTTTTTATATGTATCTATTGACATTTCTAGTTTTCAGCTTCTGCAGCTCCAAGTTTGAGATATATGATGTGAAAAAAAATCAAACCACAACAAAACAAACAAATAAAAAAACCCCCACTCCAAACAAAACACAAATGAACAAACAACACCCCTCCTACAAACCAAAAGAAACCCCAAACAAATCAGAGAATAATTGCTGTGTCATTCCTTGGGCCCTATGGTCCTGTGGGCCCTAGTCACTGTTTCCTCTTGTTTGACTTTACACATAACAGCAAGGCTTCTTAGTTGTAATTAGTAGGAAAAATATGGAAAATATGTCTACTCCATGTTCCTGCAATTGTAAATCTTATTTTTTTTTCTTTCTTTTCCATGAATACGTTTGTCTTTATTATTTTCTAACTTTACAGATTGATAGTATTTTTACTGATAAACTTCAAGTGTAAAATATATTCCATTGGGACAAAAATTATGTAGGAGAAATGCATATAGAGATATAAATTCAAGGAGAAAAAGGATAGATGTTAAATTTTTGACTGTTAAAGAAGAGCTTGATATACATTGTAAAACAAATGATGATTGATAAAGTTTATTATTATATATAGATTCTGTAGACACATTTAACAAGAGAGATAAAGCAATTTTATTTTAAAATGCTATTTTACATTAAAATGAAGTTACATCATTTGGAACTATAAAAACTGATCACCAAGGATAGTTAATATAAAAATGGGCAAAATGTTGAGAGTTTGAAAAAAAAAGTATTTAGGGAATATGTTGACAAAAAAGTTTGAATCCATTGCTGTTGGGTATGTGCTTGAGTTTGAGATTGCTTGATTCTGTATATAAATTGCTTCAGAGAATATGAATCATTTTCCAAAGTGGTTTTGTCTGTTTACATTCCCATCAACAGTGCATGACAGTTCCCAGGGTCCCATGTCCTTGCCAGCATTGATATTATCAGATTTAAAAATTTTTCCTACTATGGACAGAGTAAAATGTTGACTCATTATCATTTTTATATGCAATTTCCTAATTGTTGATGCAGTTGAGCTCCTTTCAATTGTTTATTTTCATATTCATTTTTTCTATTTAAGTCACTGTTGTTGCCAATGCTTAAATTTTGTGCCAAATTTTCTTCTAGGTTAATTATAATTTTCATATTGACCTTTAGGCATTTTTTTATATTTTCACTAATCTTTTGTCAGTTACTTTGTTAATATAGCTTCTTCTAGCATGTGGGTTACATATTTATTCTCATTATGATGTTTTTGAAGAATGTAATGATTGAAATTTTAATGAAGCACTATGTATTAATCTTTTTGTTAAGATTTGCATTTTTATCTTATTTGAAAATCTCTTTCTTGCCCCAGGTCATAGAGATATTCTTTCTATCTTTTGAAAGTTTTTGTGAACTTGACTCTAATTACCTTATAATTGATTTTTTGTGTAAGAGGTGACTTAGGACTCCTATTTTTTTGTGCATAATATATTGAATAGTTTCCTTTTGCACATAATATATTGAAGTTTAACTCCAAATGTTAACAGTGCTGCTATCTCTGTCAAAGTTGTTTCTAAGTGTTCATAGGATTGAATTCAGACTTTTTCTCCTAAAGGGCTTTCTCTCTCTCTCTCTCTTTTTAAACCATTTTTAAATTTTCAGATTAATATAATGGTATATAGAATTAGATTACATTATTTGTATTTATTCGGTAAAGTCCAAGTTGTAGTTCAGCCTTTCACCAGGGGTGGGGTGGGGTATGCCATACAACCCTACATTGTACCCATTAGGTAAGAATTTATCAAGCTTTCTCCCTTTTTCCTCTCCCTCTTCTCTCCACTCCATTCCTCCCTTCCTGTATTTAATTATGTTTTTCTCTTGCATGGACCTGTAGTTATTCATTTACTAGTTCCATATTAGTATTAGATGCTTGCTTTTGTATTCTTATGATACTTTACTTAGGAGAATGTTCTCTAAATCCATTCAGGTAAATACAAAAGGTTTAAAGTCTCCATCTATTTTTATGGTGAATAGTATTCCATGGTATACATATGCCATAGTTTATTAACCATTCATGAGTTGATGGACATTTGGGTTGTTTCCTCCCATAGAGTTTTAATTATGTTAGTTGTAAAAGAAATCTTGATATAATAAGTCAATCTTATAGTTAGTCTGATCTTATTCTTCTTAGAAGTTCTTAAATTACTACAGCCTTTTTGTTGGAAGTCTTTTTATTTATCTCTATTGATGGCTATTATTATTATCATTTAATTGTTCCTAATATTTTAATGACTGGAATTGTTTCAGGGTAAGGTATTATAGAATAAATAGTATAGAGAAGGGGACAGCATGTGGTCTGGGCTAGAAGGAAGTCTTCCTAGCTCTCAGTAGATCTCAGTAGAGATCTGTGGGATAAAATATGTGTGTGTGTGTGTGTGTGTGTGTGTGTGTGTACGTGCATGCATGTAGTTTATCCTGGTCTCATTTTTAGCTGACAAAAACTGGGGCTATAGGTATACTCATCTCCTCTAGCTTTCTCCTCTACCTTGCTACCATAATTAAAAAGCATATGAACATACAGCATATAGGTATATTTCTACAGTTAT
Source organism: Galago senegalensis (assembly GCA_963575145.1). Lineage (NCBI taxonomy): Eukaryota > Metazoa > Chordata > Mammalia > Primates > Galagidae > Galago > Galago senegalensis. The sequence goes on from CAUYTI010101351.1 coordinate 10,745, forward strand.
GTTTATCTCCCCTGCAATTTCATATTTTCAGAAAAAGTAGCTGAAAGCTCCTGCTATTCACTTCATACACTGTTATAGATTTTCTAAGCCAGGATTTTTTTTTTTTAATTTTTCTCTCCTTACTTGAGATCTTTAGTGGCAAGCAGCTCTGTTTTTTTTTCTTCACTTTCCTCTATTTTTCACTTTCTTTACTTGTTCTTCTTTATTTATTTTGATGTTGATGTCAAGAGGATTTATTACAATCAATGTAGATAGAATTTTACTTTTACTTTTATGTTCTTGATGGGAAGTTTAAACTTTCTTTCTGAAGGTTCAATAATGAAGTCTGCTGAAATAAGCTGACGAAAGATAGATTGACAGGAGAAATGGCATAAAATGTTATTAATGTGCAAGTGCACAGAAGTCACAAAAAGTATGAAATTCAAAGAAAGGCCAGAAGGTTGAAAGAAAAGTAGGAGAATGTAGGCAATTTTGGAGGAAATGAATGGGCCCGAAGAACAGATAATAGCCTCAGACAAAGTTCTTCTGGGCTCTGGGAAAGGTAGTGACAAGTTCTGGGAAGGTGAGGAGCAGAATTGCACTGTGAACAAAAGTTGTCTCAGTGTATAGGTAATCTCAGGTAATAGCCCTGAGAATAACTGATGAAAAATCTGTTTAAGAAGGTATGGTGATGACCTTTAGTTTCTTGTTTAGTGATAATTATTTCCTGGTTAATGAGATTTCACAAAAAGCATTGAAAACAATTTATTTTTTTTTTTGGTGGAGGGAATTCCCTCAGTCAGATAAAGCAACTTCAGTGAGAACTCTCCCTCTGTTTAGCAGGAGAAAAGAAACAAGGTATAGTCAGAGAGAACTTGACTTTGAGGAAGCTACTAATTTTAATTCAGAGTGTACAGAATGCCAAAGCACCAAAGTTTGGAGTACTATGTTTGAAACTATAACTATAATTTCTATATCAGGTTGTATGTTTGATCAATAACCAACTCTGAATATTATTTATTTTCACTCAAAGAAAAATTTTAATAAATATGATGTAGACCATGTTAATATAATCAAGAGCACAAGATGAAGAAGTATTTCTTTTTTGCAGATTTTAATTGTACTGTACAATGTGTTTTGCCAAGAAAATAGTAGAATATTACATTTTTGAATTTCATAACTATGTCCTGTGATAAATTTACATTTGGTCTTTGTCCCTGGTTCCTGGCACACAACTTCCTAAAATCCTTGGAAAGACTAGAGGGATAAGATTGTCTATTCTATGGTATTGAGACAAATTTGTGACTGGGGGCCCCTGATGCTTGAGGTTGGGCTGGTTGCCAGCAGAACTGAGGCATGATTAAAGGGTTCAAACTTGCAGCTCCAGGCTTCACCTTGACCTTTGTTCAAGAGGGAGAAGATGGAATCAGATGACCAATGACCAATGATTTAATCAATCATGCTTACATAATGGAGCGTCCATAAATATCTCTGAAAAGTGAGGTTTGGATAACTTCCAGGTTGATGAATACATGGGAGTGATGGGAGGATGATGTCTCAGAGGGCACAGAAGCTCCTCATACCCTCCTCTCTAGACATTTCTTTGAACATCTTTTCCATTTGACCATTTATGAGTTGCGTCTTTTATAAGAAACTGTAATAGTATATGACAACTTGGGACTGGCAACTGTCATCTGAAGTGAAGGAAGTTCATGGAACTTAACTTGTAGGATGTTATGCTAATTCCAGATAGATAGTATCAGAATTGAATTGACTCCTAGTGCACCAGCTGATGTCAGAGAGTTGGAGAAGAGGTGTTAGAAAAGACACCATACATTTGGTGTCAGAGATAGCATGAGTAAAATTAGTCCCCTAATTTATTGAAATATGTAATAGAGGAAAATCTAATGTCATTGTTTTATTTTTCATTTTTATAACATGAGATAAACAGGAAGTATTTTTCAAGCTTATGGCATTTGTCTAGTATTGAGCATATCACTATTGAGAAATACAGGAACTGAATTTCTTTAAGTAAGAAAGAGGTTTACTATCTATGGCTAGCACATATTAAGAATACTAAAAGAGCTACTAGAGCTACTATTTTATTTTTAAATATTTAATTTGAAAGTAACTGTGATTATGAATCAAGTTGCTAATATAGAATAAGTCATAAATGTGTTGTTATCTTACTGCAAATTTCTTTATTTGAAATGCTACTCATTTTTAAGGTGATATAATTCCATGTAAGAAAAGGTAATTTGGGGGGAATTCTGTATCACTAAGGTGGTCTTACCCTTATTGCGTCCTGGATTAAAAACTGCTCCCTTTGTTTCTCTGTCTATTCTTCAAGGTTGGCAAATACTCCTAGAATAAAATCTTCCCTAAATATGATTCCTTTCTCTGGACTTCTGTATTCTCCTCTATCTTGGCTTAGTTATTCCTCATTCTCATTTTCATTCTTTAATGCTTAATTTTTTTCATATTTTGTTCATTGCCTGTGAGACTAAGATATTAATTTGAATTATCTTATTTACAAAGACTAGATTTGATAGTTTTGATGTATTTTATATGCTAATGTCACTAAAGGAGGTCAAGATTCCAATCATATGTTATAAAAAATTGCATGGTACCATTATTTGCTCCTGCTCCAATGGCCAAAAAACGGTCAGATGCATTTTTATAGATATAGTATGAATAAATATTAGATTCAAATTCTGATTGTGACATATATGAATAAAGTTCCACTTATTTTATGATATTCCAATGTTGTGTAGTAAAACCTTTTTTTAGCTGTAATTAATAGAAGATGACTTTTTTCCCCATACAGGGCCATTATTAAACTAATGGTATTTGTTCCTATTTATGGTACCTTAGAATAGCAAAGGAATTATATTTTATATACCTGGCTACTATATTTGCCCTTTCTGTTACTTATTGATTATTCAACTGTGGCTTCTATGTAAGTTGCTGATCTCTGTCATTGGAGACCTATTGTCTTCCACGTTATTTGTGTAATGAGATTGGGCAATTAAATTATTCCTAATGAAAAAGTTTACTGAAAATTCTTGAATTAATATTTTAATTAATTAATTTTATTTTTTTATTAAATCATAACTGTGTACATTCATGCATTTATGGGGTACAAAATGCTGATTTTATATACAATTTGGAAGGCTTACATCAAGCTGATTAACATAGCCTTCACCTCACTTACTTATTTTTTGTGTTAAGACATTTTTACTCTCCTCTTAATAGTTTTGACATGTACCCTTGCATTGTGTACAATAGGTGAGGTCCCACCAATTACCCTCTCCCTCCTCTTCCCTCTTTCATTCTGGACTATAGTTGTGTTTTATCATTCTTATGAAAGTGTGAGTGATTATATATTGGTTTCATAATAGTATTGAGTACACTGGATACCTTTTCTTCCATTCTTGAGATACTTTATAAGAAGAATATGTTCCAGCTCCATCCAGGTAAACATAAAAGATATAAAGTCTCCATCTTTTTTATAGCTACATTACATTCCATAGTATACATATACCATGATTTGTTAATCCATTCATGGGTCAGTGGGCACTTCACTTGGGCTGCTTCCATGACTTGGCAGTTATGAATTGGGCTGTAATAAAAATGCTGGTGTAAATATCTTTGTTGTAAAATGACTTTTGATCATCTTGGTAGATACCTAGTAGAGGAATTGCAGGACTGAACAGCAGATCTACTTTTACTTCCCTTTTTTCCAAAAAGGACATATTAGCTTGCATTTCTATAAGCAGTGCACAAGTGTTCCCTTCTCTCTACATCCACGCTGATACCTGTAGTTTTGAGATTTTGTGATGTGGGTTAATCTTACTGGAGTTAGATGATGTCTCAAAGTGGTTTTGATTTGCATTTCTCTGATGATTAAAGATGATGGGCATTTTTTCATGTGTTTGTAGGCCATGTGCCTATCTTCTTCAGAGAAGCTTCTGTTCAAGTTTCTTGCTCACAAAGATATGGGGTTGTTTGTTCTTTTTGTATTAATTAGTTGGAGTTCTCTGTGGATTCTAGTTATCAAACCTTTGTCAGGAACAATCTGCAAATATCTTCTCACATTCTGAATTCTGTCTGCTTTCTTTACTTATTGTGTTCTTGACTGTGCAGAAGTTTTTTAGTTTGATCATATCCCAGTAATATATTTTTGGTGTTACTTCATCAGGGGAGTCCTCCTCATAAAATATTCTCCCTGGCCAATTTCGTCAAATGTTTTTCCTGCACTCTCTCCAAGAATCTTTATAGTTTCATGTCTTAACTTTAAATATTTTATCCCGTGAGAATCAATTTTTGTTAATGGTGAAAGGTGAGGGTCCAATTTTAGTCTTCTACAGGTCACCAGCCAGTTCACCCAATACCATTTGTGAAATCAGGAATCTTTCGCCCCAATTAATGCTCTTGATAGGTGTATGAAAGATCAAATGACAATAAGTTGCTGGGTTCATTTGTTGGTTCTCTATTCTGTTCCATACTTTACCTCTCTATTTTTTGTGCGAGTTCCATGCTGTTTTGATCACTATAGATTTATAGTATAACCTGAAGTATGGTAGTGTGATTCCTCCTGATGTGTTTTTATTTCTTTTCTTTTTTTTAATTTTTTAAAATTGAATGTTAACTATGTACATTAATACACTTCTGGGGTACACTGTGGGGTTTTCACATGCATTCTGAAATACTTCCATCAAACTGGTCAACACAGCCTTCATGTCATTTTCTCAGTTATTGCTTTAAAACGTTCACATTTTACTCTTAGAAAGATTCACCTGTACCCCTATAAGACAAACCTCAGAAGTGATCCCTCCAATCCCCCTCCCTCCACCCATTCCTCCCTCCCTTCTCCATCCTCAGTTCAGGGCTTTTGACGTACCCGTCAGCAGACTAGCGTACGCTGCACTAAATGGGTGGGTTATTCTTCACCTGCCCTGCCCCTTCCCCTTTCTTAGCTTCCAGTGTCCATTCTGTACCCGAGGACCACACACACCCATCGTCCAGCTCCCATTAAGTGAGAACATGTGACACTGGCTTTCTCATTCCTGAGATACTCATACTTAGGATAATGGTCTCCAGTTCTGTCCAAGTTACTGCAAAAGACACCATTTCATTTCTCTGTAGAGAAAAAATTTGTCTATGCCTTTTGCCCACTTTCTGATGGGATTACTTAATTTTTTCTTGCTGATGTTTTTGAGTTCTTTGCAGTTCTAGGTATTAGCCCTTCATCAGATGTACAGTTTGTGAATATTTCCCTCCACTCTGGAGGTTGTGTATTTACCCTTTTGATTATTTCCTTTGCTGTAAAGAAACTTTTTAGTTTAATTAAGTCTTATTTATTTATTTTTGTTGTTGTGATATGTGTGTTTGCCTCTTGGGTCTTAGTTATAAATTCTTTGCCTTGTAGAGATTGTTTATCTCCTTGGTTAAGTACAAGCCGTCCCTGGGTTACAAATGAGATAGGTTCTGTAGGTTTGTTCTTTAGTTGCTATTGCCTGTATTAGCCTCTGTTTGGAAGTGTGAGTCAGAGGTTTGTAACTTGGGAACTGCCTATACATTTCTAGGCATTTTATTTTTGCACTGATTGTAAATGGTATGAAGTCCTTGATTTGACTTTCAGCTTGACTGTTGCTTTTTTTTTTTTGTACAGAAATGCTACTGACTTGTGCACATTAATTTTGTAGTGTGTAGAAAATTTACTGAATTTATTTATCAATTCTAGAAGTCCTTCTCAGGAGTCTTTACAGTTTCTAGACCTAAGATTATATTGTCAGCAATTGACCTCCTCCTCTCCAATTTCCTTTATTTCTTTCTCTTGCCTGATTACCTGGCTAGAACTTCTAGTACCACGTTGAATACAAGTGGTGACAGTGGACATCCTTGTCTGGTTCTAGATCTTTAAGGGAATGCTTCCAACTTTTCCTCATTCAGCCAGATTTTGGCTTAGAGTTGTCATATAGGGCTTTTAGTATTTTAAGATATGTTCTTCCTGTGCTAAAGGGATGATTGATTTTATTAAATGCTATTTCTGCATCTGAGATGATCACATGGCTTTTTTTTTTATTAAATGATAGCTGTGTACATTAATGCAATCATGGGGTACAGTGTAGTGTTTTCATATACAATCTGAAATACTTTCATCAAACTGGTTAACATAGCCTTTATGTCATTTTCTTAGGTATTGTGTTAAGACATTTATATTCTACTCTTAGAAAGATTCACTTGTACCCTTGTAAGGTAAACCATAGAAGTGATTGGAGGGATCACTTCTGTTTTTTGTTTTTTTTTAAATAAATATGTGTATTTATCTATTTTTTTGTTAAGCAGGCCCAGGCAAGTTTCAAACCCGCTGCTCTTCTTGTGTGGGGCAGCACCCAGCCCTGATACAGCACATGGGTTTATTTTAAATTCTGTTGGTGTGTTGAATCATGCTTATTGTTTTCTGTACCTTGAACTATCCTTCCATACCTGGGATGAAACTCCCTCGATTGTGATAGATTATTTTTTTGACATGTTGTTAGATTCAGTTTGCTAGTATTTGTTGAAGACTTTTACATCTATGTTCAGAGGGATATTGGTCTGTAATTTTCTTTTTTTGTTGAGCTTTTTTCTGGCTTTGGTGTTGTGGAATGAGTTAGGGAGGATTCCTTCCTTCTCTGTGTTGTGAAACAGTTTGAGAATGACAGGTGTCCGTTCTTTGTGGATCTGATAGAATTAAGCTGTGAATCCATCTTGTCCTGGGTATTCTTTTGTTGTTGTTGGGAGACTTTTTTGTGTTGTTTCAATGTCATTACCCATTATCGATCTGGTCAGGATTTCTGTTTCTTCTTGATTCAAGTTTGGGAGGTTGTGTGATTCCACAAACGTATTCATTTCCTCTAGATTTTCTGGTCTGTGTGCATAGAGATTTTCACAGTACCTTAAATTATAGTTTGTAATTTTTGATATTAGCTATAATTGGCCCTTCTCACCTCTGACTGAACTTATTTGAATCCTTTCTCCTCTATCCCTGGTTAATGTATCTAATGTTCTATTAACTTTGCTTACCTTTCCAAAGAACCAACTTTTAATTTTGTTGATCATCGTGTTTTTCTAATTTCCATTTCATTTACTTCTGCTGTGATCTCTGTTATTTCTTCCCTTCTGTTGGCTTTGGGTTTGTCTTTTTCTTTTTCTGTTTCTTTGAAGTGTGACCTTGGGTTGTTAATTTGTGACCTTTTGTCTCTTTGATGTAGGTGCTGAGGGCTAGGAAACGCCTTCTTAGAGCTGCTCTTCTCGGGTCTCAGAGCTTTGGTAACAAGTGTCACTCTTGTAGTTGAATTTGAAAATTCTTTTGATTTTTGTCATTGATCCAAAGATTGTTCATCAGCCGCTTGTTTAGTTGCCATGTGTTTGTATAGTTTTGAGAGTTCCTGTGGAAATTAATTTCCACTTTAGTCTCCTATGGTCTGAGGTGATGCACAGTATGATTTCAATTTTTAAAATTTGATGAGATTGGTTTAGTAGCTTCACATATGTTCTATCTTGGACAGTGTTTCATGACCAAAATGTATATTCTGCAGTTTTTGTGTAGTTTTCTGTAGTCTGTTAGGTCCATGTGCCCTGGACTCTGGGTAGGTCCAGCATTGCTTGGTTGATTTCTCATGATCTTGCCTTAATGACCATCCAGTTCTGTCAGTGCAGTAAGAAGTCCCCAGGATTATGATGTTGCTGTTCATTTCTTTCCTTAAGTCTAGTAGTGTCTGTTTCATGAACTTTCGGAGCACCTGTGTTGCTTGCATGTATATTTAGGATTGTTATGTCTTCTTGTTGTGTCGATCTATTTATCACCACATAATGACCATTTTTGTCTTTCCTAATGTTCTTGTTTTAAAGTCTATTTTTTCTGATAAAAGAATAGCTAGTCCTGCTCGCTTTTGTTTTCCCTTTGCATGGAGTTATCTTTTTTCCATCCCTTTACCTGGAGTCTGTAAGGTTGACAAGTTAAATGGGGTACTCCAAGATAGAATATATTTAGGTTGTGTTTTTAAATCCATTCTACCATCCTGTATCTTTCAAGTGGGGAGTTTAGACCATTTGCATTCAGTGGCAATATTGATCTGTGAGATACTGTGAAGTCAGCATGTTGATTCCTGTCTAGTTGCTTTGGACTTTTTCCTTTGTGTTACTGTTTTATAAGAGCTGTGAGTTTTAACTTTCAGTTTTCTAACACTGGTGGGCATCAGTTGTTCTGTTCAATATATAAAGCATGTTAAGGATTTCTTAAGTGGTGAAAAGTTCTTTTAGTATCTGCTTATCTGGGAAAGACTTTATCCTTCATTTATGAAGCTTAGTTTTGCAGGATACAGAATTCTTGGGTCACGGTTACTCTGTTCAAAAATAGTCCTTTGAGAGATTAATTTCAGGTGGTAGTACAGTTCCCTAGCCATGTCTAGAGATCTTAAGAAGCTGACAATAGGGAGGCACCTGTGGCTCAGTGAGTAGGGCGCTGGCCCCATGTACTGAGGGTGGCGGGTTCAAACCCGGCCCGGCCAAACTGCAACAAAAAAATAGCTGGGTGTTGGGGAGGGCACCTGTATTCCCAGCTACTCACAGGGCTGAGGCAAGAGAATCACCTAAGCCCAGGAGTTGGAGGTTGCTGTGAGCTGTGTGATGCCACGACACTCTACCAAGGGCGATAAAGTGAGACTCTATCTCTAAAAAAAAAAAAGACAAAATGTATATAAGAAAAATTTATAGACCAAGGTTAAAGCAATGTATTAATTTATACTGGCTATTCAGCAGATCTATGGGAAATATTAAATGACCTGCATTTCTGCATTTCTTTTTTACACCTTCTCACGCTGCCCTTGGCGCTTCCCTTTTACTAGAAAACAGTTGCCATTCCACACCCTCAATGGTACGGAGTCCCATTAGGTCAGGGTGACCTGCTTTCTCTATTTCCTTAGAAAGATTAGGAAGGCCTTTCTTCTGGATGCACATGATAAACTCATCAGTCATCCCTGAGGCTACTGTCCCAAACACTCTCGAGTCCAATGATAACAAAGGTGAGCCCTTTCCTCATTGCAGGGGAGCTCTGCTTCCCAGGATTGGTGGCAAATATAAATTAGAATGAGACAAGTTCAAAGTCTAAATATTATGTAATGTTATCATATGGCAGTAAAATAAGTGTTAGTAATGTGGCAATAATATGGAAACTCCATGATAATAATACTATTTATTGAACATCTAATATATGCCAGGCCCTTGACTGTATTCTTTTGAAGCAGCATCTCACTGAATCCTCATCTTAACCTTCAGAACTAAGGTGTGGTTGAGTGATGTGGCCTGTTTCTATCACCCACTGATGTTGGAGCCAGAACTTCTGCTTCAAATAGCCGACCCCACAACCCATGTTCTATCATCAGTTACCAACAATAGGGAAATGATAATTAAATATTGACATATGCTTTTGAGGATCCTGAGATCTCACTATTCATAAGCTAGCAGCCAATCTGCAAAACCATGCCCTATCCACCTAAAGAAATGCCCGATCATAGAGAACAGGGGTGAGGTGGGTGAATGGGCGGCGCAGAAGGTGTGGCATAATCGGCATGACCTCCTCGGCCAGCGAATGCTCCCTGTTGGGTCCCGGTTTCTCTCTTCAGGCCAAATGGCCACACATTATCAGTCCTCTCCAGGTCCTACTCTGCAGGTGAGAAAATCAAAGCACAAAACTCACCTCTGTAAGAGCAAATAAAAGTAAGGGCTGGGATAGTGGTGGTCAGTGGTACCATGGGAGAGTGGCGGTCGGTGGTGCCATGGACATGTAGCGTCCACACACAGCCGTGCATTCTCAGCAATATCATGGAAATCTGCCTCTGATTTAACTTTTAATACATTTTGTAAGTTTAGATGTGATTGTTTTGTACATTCTAATCACTTCGGGTGGGTCCATATCTTCATACAAAGAAAATTCACAACTTTTGCTGGAAAAGACTCTGGCACTTTCAGAACCTTGTTTTCTTTCTGTCCAATGTGAATCCTCATGCTGGAACCTAAATTTCTGCCTAAATAATTGAAAATGTCATCGTCTCCGGTACTCAGCATGGCCTGGCTTGACACTGGGACTGGGCTTCAGCCAGTGATTGTCTTTCCTTTTTACCTCTTTTGTCCTCTTCTCTGTTCCCTCCAAGATAACTTGACTTTTGACTTTATTAGAGTAAGATAACTATTGTAACCGTGAGCCCCAAACCTCAGCAGTTATCACAATGAAAGTTTATTTCTTGCTCTAATCATAGTTCAGTTCAGAAAAGCAAGCAGCTTTCTTCCCAAGGATGAGTCGGGTGCCCAGAGTCCATCCTCATATACATGCCGAGGGGGACATCCAGAGGGGGAAGTCCAGAGGGGGAAAGAGGGTGGGATTCACATGGACCAGGCCTCATGAATCCAGCTGGAACTAGAGCCTGTTACCTCCACATGTAAGGTCCTGATCAGCCTCAGTCCTTGTAAGGAATGCAGGCAATGTGTGTCCAGAAAGGGGAGGAGGAAGTAGATATTAATGAACATTAACAGTCTTGGTTACATATAAGTAGAATAAATGAGAATTTTCTTGGCTTACAGACCTACTATTTTATAATTAAATAATTTAATTAAAATAATTACGAAGTTGCTGCTTAAAATATTTTGCCATCTATCATGTATTCTTTCTGAGGCTCTAGTAAAAACTACTTGGATGGGCGTAGAGGCCGCCTGGCCCGTGGCCTCAGCTGGGCAGCCTGAGGTCGAGCCTCGCGTGCCGGGCCATGGGGTCCCTCCCAGCCGGCCGACTGCAGTGCCCTCCATGCGGGCGGGGACCTTGCGGAGCACAGTGGAGGCTGGGCCGGCCCCGGGCCCTGGGCTGGCTGGGAGCCCACCTGGCTCGCTAGCCCGCTAGCCCGCATGGGTGGGGGCAGCAGCTGCGACGAGGGATGCCTTCACAGAAGACAGCTTCGCGCTGTCCTTTTCCTCCACCTCTGATGCCGAATTTGATGCTGTGGTTGGATATTTAGAAGACATCATCACGGATGACGAGTTCCAGCTGTTACAGAGAAATTTCATGGACAAGTATTATCAGGAACTTGAAGACACAGAAGAGAATAAACTCACCTATACACCTATTTTTAATGAATATATTTCTCTGGTAGAAAAATACATTGAAGAACAGCTGCTAGAGTGGATCCCTGGATTTAACGTGGCAGGTTTCACAACGACGTTACAGCCCCATAAAAAAGAAGTGGCTGGTGCTCACATTTACAGATTTTCTGGCTTTTAAAGGAATGTTCCTGGACTATAGAGCAGAAAAAGAAGGCCGGGGACTGGACTTAAGCAGTGGTTTAGTGGTGACTTCATTGTGCAAATCATCTTCTGTGCCAA
>CAUYTI010101352.1:0-23869 GCA_963575145.1 Galago senegalensis
CCCAGCTACTTGGGAGGCGGAGGCAAGAGACTCGCTTGAGCCCAGGAGTTGGAGGTTGCTGTGAGCTGTAATGCCACGGCACTCTACCCAGGGGGACAGCTTGAGGCTCTGTCTCAAAAAAAAAAAAAAAAAAAAAACCAACAATAAAGCTGGAGCTGAAATGTCCTAGACCCACGCCACTGACCTCTGTAGGGGTGGTAACATAATGCAAGCAAATCCTTTTGTTGCCAATAGTCCCAGCGGCATTCCTCACAACAGGGAAGTAGACAACCTCGGGAACAGTCAGCAGCCAGCTGCTGGGGAAAACACTAAGTCTTGAGTAGAGGGCAGCAGAGATGGTCACTGGAAATGAGCAGTGTAAAGCTCATCTGTGAAGATCCCTTTTGCAAATGCCAGAAACCCCAGGTACCCAGGGGGGCCGCATGTGGCCTATTTCAGCCAACTGGTGTCCATCAAGGGCCTTTTTCAGCCTCCAAATTGGGGTCACTGAAATAATGTGGCTCTAGCATCCCAGAGAGACCCAAGGGATTTCTCCAAACAAAAGGAAAAAGAATTTCAAAGTAAAAAAGGAGCGGGCTCTGCACTACCCAAAATAGAAACAACTGGCCAAATGGTTAAAGCAGAGGTTACAAATGCAACAATGAAATAAGCATAAACATGAATTTAGGCACTAAAGAGCAAGACAGGAATCTGAAAACAGGAAATGAAATCTGCAATCTAAAACTCAAGAAACAAAAGAAAGTGAATTGGCGTGGCACCTGTACCCAAGTGGTTGGGGTGTTGGCCACATTCACTGGGGCTGGTGGGTTCAAACCCAGCCCGAGCCTGCTAAACAATGACAACAACAACAACAAAATAGCTGGCCATTGTGGTGGGCGCCTGTAGTCCCAGCTACTTGGGAGGCTGAGGCAAGAGGATCGCTTAAGCCCAAGAGTTTGAGGTTGCTGTAAGCTGTAGTAACCCCATGGCACTTTACCCAGCTTGAGACTCTGTCTCAAAAAAAAAAAAAAAGAAGAAGAAGAAGATAGTGAATTATTGGACTTCACTGTTTGGTGCAAAGGAAAATCCCCCCCCCCCAACTCCCAAGGCCTGGGTAACCCTGTGTCATCCAACTACTTGAATCTTCATAGTACAGGAATTAAAACCCCTATCATCCTGTCACTAGGGGAGCTGTAGTTAGGAGGATGGAGTAGGTTTATGTCCTCTAACTCAAAAGTCTTGAGAACAGAGTTGCAAAGAGATGGACCAGTTGGGCAGACTGCTAAAGACATGACCAGCTGGCAGTAGTCCCTTCCAGGACACCAGATACCAAGAACATACACACTGGCTATCAAGTCAGAGGACCTGCGGCCCCTCCCTTACTGTCCAATACTGAGAGGAATACTCAGATCAGAGAACAGAGTGAGAATGAAAGAGTCTGAGACTTTAGAAAACAAAGTACTCAAAGTACCAAACCATACCAGACAAGGGGAAACTCACCCATCCATCAAGTTTCAAATAATGCTGTACAGTCTTAATTTGGGGTTTGAGTAGGGGTCTCTCTTTTTCCCTTCTGGGGTCACCGGAAGGATGATGCAGGATGGGTCCCAATGAAGGGAGGAAAGCCCCCTGAACTTGCCAGATGGGTTTTGGCTTTGTACTGGAAAGAACTTGAGAACAATCCAACTAGGGACAGAAAGTTAATTGGGAGAGAGACAGACAATAGATCCTACACCACAGATAGAGTAGGGGTCCTTTCCTAAGCAGGATGGTACGGGGGGTACCCCTTGCGGGACAATGGTAACGTTTTTGTGTGATCAAAATCCATTAGGAAACAGCTATCTGTGACCGGCACTGTCTTGTGGGCAGGCCATAAAGATTAACCATAAACTGTAGTAAGTACAAACAAATTGTACGGCACCCAGCTTAGTAATTCATATCCATCTTCCAAGTCCCAGGCTGGCGACTTGCTGGTGACTTCAGGGAGGTTAGGGTCTGGTATCAGTCATAATGACTGCGCTTAGGCTATCTCGAACTTCCTGTTTGTTTTATCCCTAAATTAGTATGTCTTTGTCAGTGTAATTCTCTGGCTCCTAAACACTGAACCTAATAAGGTAGAGGGAAATATATCCCTCCCCTACGTGCATTCACATTATACTTAGCACTGATAAACCAGAGAGAAGACATACCTTGTTTTTATAAAACCAAAATTATTAAACTAGATTCATTATCAAAGAGTCACCTTAATTATATAAATTTGAATTCTAAGATGTTTCTGATTTAGATGGTTCTGTAGAATGGTTTTGTTTAAGTGCAATGCTTTTTAAGTATTAGACATGTGATTTCTTTATTTCCTGGGAACTTAGGGATATCTAACTTATATAAGCATTTATTTCTCTATAAAATAATCAGAACAGAGTTATTTTAAGAGACTTCATTAACTAGTATATTACCATTATCCAAAAATAAAAGAAAACCTTTCACAGTTACAAAATGAGAAGTAAGGGCCTTTCTGACTTATGAATACAGACACAAAGGGCGCTTATAACTTCAGTTGTACGGTGTCAGTCAGATGCAGATCAAGAGTAATATATGTATTGAACTCAGAATATACACATAACACACAATTAATAGAGGAGAAGAGTGGAAAGCTGAAGTGGGCAAAGTGAAGGTAGTTCCTGGTTGGTAATCACCTGCAGGCCCCCCACCAGACGTGTGCTGGATGCTTTTGAGGACACATCTCCAGCAGTTAAATTTCCTTGGTCATATCGGGCATTTTGGACATCTTGGAGGATAATCTCATAAACTCTTAATATTTAAAGTTTTTTTTAAAAGAAAGTCATATATATCAAACAAATATGAACATATCAAAGATTTTTAAAAACTAACTAATGAATAATGACCTAGAACAGCCTTAAAACTAATTTTCATGACATTAGCTTAAATCTGCACTGCAGTCCACAACCCCCAATGGGTTTTCCAAGAGGTGTGTGGGAGATGCACATGTGCAGTAGGACTCTGGTTCCAAGGTAACCTCCAAATCAAGAGGTAGGCCCAACCCAGGCAGTATAAAAGAACCATTGCGATAACACATGCCTTATTTTGTCTGGACAATGGGGGCCCATTCCTGGTTCATGGTGATGATATTTCCCTCTGTAAGCCTATACCTTGCTCTTACTCTATAACCTATCTTTATCTTTCTCAGTAAACTTTCTTTCATGTTTGCCTTACTTTGGGGTATCTGGTCATTTTTTGACCAAGAGCATTTTATGAACTGAGGACCCAGGCAGCTGCCTGAAACCCCAACATTTTAGGAGGCAGGCAGTTGCCTTGAAACTCGACAGTGTGATAATTGGTGGTATCTTGGAAAAAATTCTTGTTATTATACCTATTGAGAGAAAGGAATCAATAAAAAATTTTCATTTGTCTTGACAAAGACTCTCTCCTCGACCAAACTTTATACAAATTCCTCAGACTTCTCTTTTGAGCTAGGCTTCCCCACTCCTCTTTCGCCCATTTCGCCCAGTTTTAGCAAAAATCAGTTTGCTAAATCCTTTCCCCACATCCTTAATGTCCAGTCGCCTTTGATATCTGATCAAGTTTCTCATTCCCCAACTTTGAAGTGTAAGTCCTTAGCCTGTTTTTAGCAAGAATCGTATTCTATCAGTTTAGCAAGAATCTCCCTACCTTTGATGGTTCCTCATAGTAATTTCTGTCTAATAAACCCTGTACTCTCCTCTCTGCTTATAACTCTCCAGATGCCTTTGCTGTGTTCAGAGATGAGCCTGATCTCTCTTCTCTACTGCATTACCCATGTTGCAGTAGCCTTGAATAATGTCTTATCTTTTTGATGAGTGTCAGGATAACTTTTTCTTGAACAGTGTTATCATCTTGTAGGGGAGGAAAAACATCCTTTTCTCTACCCATTCTAGGGTTCTGGCTAAGTCCTCATAATAAAAGACGGATTAACAAGTGAAAAGCGTACAAATGTATTTAAGTTTCATGTAACAAGAGAAACTTCATCAGGAAGTGAAGAGCCAAAGAAACAGTTAAACTTGAGTCTTTTTTATAGTAGGTTTGATCAAGAGTAGATAGTCATGGAGAAATATAAGAGGATAAGGGGTATGATCTAATGGTAACAAATTAGGGGAAATTTACAGAATGGAAGAAGATACTTGCATGTTACAAATCTGACAAAGGACTAATAACCAGAATCTACAAAGAACTCAAGCAAATCAGTAAGAAAAGACAAACAACTCCATTAATCATTGGATAAGAGACATGAACAGAATCTTTTCCCAAGAAGACAAATAATGAACAAACACGAGAAGATGTTCATGGTCCCTAATTCATCAGAAAAATGCAAATCAAAAACACCCTGAGATGTCAGCTTACCCCAGTAAGACTAGCCAACATCACAAGGTCCCAAAGCCGCAGATGCTGATGGGGTGCAGAGAGAAGGGAACACTTAGGCACTGTTGTAGGGGGATTGCACACTGATACAGCCTTTTTGGAAAGAAAGATGGAGAAGGCCTAAAGGGCTAAAAGTAGGCCTTCCATTCGATCCTGCAATCCCATTACTAGGTATCTACCCAGAAGAAAAAAAACTATTTTCTCCTAAGGACATTTGCACTTGAATGTTTATAGCAGCTCAATTCACAACTACAAAGATGTAGAAACAACCCACCACCTGTCAACTCACGAATGGATTAATAAACTGTGGATACCTTGGAATTCTATTCAGCTATAAAAAGATGCAGACATTACATCTTTTGGATATAGTTGGGTGGATTTGGAGAACACTCTTCTAAGTAAAGTATCTCAAGAATGGAAAAGCAAGCATCCCATGTACTCAGTAATATGTTGAAACTAGTAGATCAACAACTACAGGCCCACATGAGAGAAAAACACAATTAAATCCCAGAAGGGGGTAGGAGGCTTGGTAAGCTCCGACCTCAGATACAATGTAGGGGTACTAGACGTACATGGCCACATCCCACTTCCTGGGTGAAGGACTCAACAGCAACTGGGACTTTACAAACTCCTACAGTGCAACCCAATCATATGTACCCTCATATTAACCCCAAATAAATGTTTTATTAAAAAAGAAGATATTTAGGGGACAGTTAGCAAAGCCTGTTTGTTCAGGTTCCTCTCTGTGTCTCTCATCTTCAGAGATAAAGATGTTCTTTTTCTCCGGGTGTAGGGAAGGCACCTCTCACAGGACGGTCTCATGACCTGCTTCAGGGGAGAAGGAGGGGAGGTCGAGAGTGACCTTCCTGCTCCTGCTCCTTCCTCAAATGCCAAGGTGCCATATTTGGGAATAGCGCGTCCTGAGTCCTCTCAATCTCTTTAATCCCTATTTTAATCATCCCCTGTCTTCAAACACCTGGAATTTATTTCCAGCTCTCATTTCCCTCTCTCAGAGTTGAATTTCTAAGAATATGTTCAAGAAGTACCAAAGGAATATATCATTTTGCAATCATTTTCCTCTGACAGGAATTACTGACCCACCTTGGTCATGTCAGAAAGTCATAAATACAGTATACACCACCCCCTCATCCTTTATCTAAATGTTCCTAAAATAGTGTGTAAAATCCGTTATGCATGTATCTTAGAAAAACAAAAATATCAGTCTATGTTTTTTGTAAATCTGGCAGAAATCATAGGGAGATACAAAGGAAATTTTGAAGCTGAATATAACAAGATCCCTTCAGTCGAGGCGATAATACTCTTGAGGAGTGAGGTGGGAAGAGAAAGACAATTAACTATGAAATGAGGCATAATAAAGGGAGTGCTGAAAAAAGAGTAAGACAGCGTTTGGAAGTCAGGAAAAAAAGGAGTGAGGGAAAGATCTTTGGGGAAAGCCTCGCGGAACGTAGCAGCTCACTGCAAATGGCTTTTTTAAGGGATCCTAATGAGAATGACAACAATTAACCTTTGTTAATTAGAGATGCTTCTATGCTGCTGTGTGGTGGTGGCCTGAGACTGGAACCAGAGATGATTTGGAAAGGCAATTTGAATCCAGGTTATGTAAAGTCTGGAATTACACCCTGGGAGCCGGCAATAGGTACGCAAACCTCAGCAGATCCTGACTGTTAAAAACTCCAGACAAAAGCCTCCGTGCTGTTCTCACCCTACAGCCTACCTTCCTCCATTCTTCTCAAACTAGTGTTTTCATGCTCTCTCAGCCCTTATAAGTAGCCACCTCTTACCCACTCAGCTAAATAATTTAAGGAGGTGTAATTCAGAGCCAAATTTGAGGACTATGATCCAGAGCCACATCCAAGAAGCTTTGAGCACATGGACTCGCCCGGGTGGGGTTACAGTTTGGGTTTATACGTTTTAGGGAGACCAGAATTACAGGTGCGGTCATACATGTCAATACGTGAAAAATATATATTGGTTTGGCCTCAAAAGGTGGGACATCTGGAAGTGGGAGCTTACAGGTCAGAGGGTTAAAGACTCTTTAGCTGACAATTGGCTGAAAGAGTTAGGCTTTGTCTAAAAGACACGTAGTCAGTGAAAAGGAATGCTTAAGATAAAGGTCTGTTAATTAGAGACAAAGTATCTGGCCGACTCAAGGGTTTGTTATGCATATGAAGGATCTGCAGGTAGGTCTACCATAGCCTGAGGCCTGTTAGTGAGTCACAGAGGACGTCTCTAAGAAGGAAGGAGGCCTGAGGAGGCCTGGCTGATCTCCTTTCTCCCGCCAGCAATTCAGTTTTAGGATCCTCTTTTTTTCCCATAATTGCTACAATTAGAAAAAATACACAATATTCCAAATACATATCAACACCACACTTCTGCAAAAGAGTAGTAAAAGGATTTTCTCCTGGTGGTGGTGACATTTGTGTCACAATTTCCCAGGGAAATTTTCTGTAACTTCTTAAAAAAAATCCATTAAAAAATTTACATCAATAATTTTTTTAGCTCAAAACTTCCTTTGGCCCTGTCTTCCCGAAGTTTGCATCCCAATGCCACCTTCAATTACTTCTTCCATTACTCATATTTCCATTCTCTCTCTCTCTCTCATCCACACAAAGGAATGCCCCCACACACAACCCCCACGGGCCAGGCTCCCTTTCCTTTTTTTGGATGGTAACAGTGCATTTATTTGGCCCAAAGTCAACTATTGAAAATCCCTCAGGTGGATCTAGGATTTATTAACAGTTCAATAACTGCAGTCTCTTATCTTAAAACCTTCCTGCTATACAAAAGAAAAGTCCATTTAAATCCAATAATTCTCTGATAAGAACTCTTTCAGATCATTTATAAAGGTGCTAAGTGAGGCTGATTCTACCATAAGTTATTAAGAAATGAACCCCTCGAACTTTTTATTTATCTCCCTATTTATTTCCTATCTCCAGGCCAATTTTCAGTTTGGGACAAAATCCCCCCAACTCCTTTCTTATCTTATTTCCATAGGAAACAGCTATAATGTCAGCCCTTAGTCCCTTCTATCCACATTTTCTCCTTTGAAGAATTCCAACATATGAAACATAATTTTATTTTGCAATACAACCACCAATGTATTGGTTTCCATTTGGTTAAGTTATCATTTTTTAAAAAATCCTTTAGCGAAGTTGCATAATAAAGGGAGAGAAAGTTAATGCAAATCACTTCTGAGAGTCATTTCCGTACCTGTGAAAAGGCCTGTCCACAGCCTCTTCTGTGGTTAATGACCTCAGAAGAGTGTGGGGCACTAACACACAGTTGGCAGGTGCGGGATCACTGTTGGTTCAGCTCCAGCCAGCTCACTGGCCTTCATTTCAGCATAACACGGATCCTCAGAAACTGGCTTCTGTGTGTCCACACCATCACCCCTTATGCTAACAGTCATTCAGTTTCACCCCAAATGCCTTCACAATTCCCATGTGGGTTTCTTTTTTTCTTGCCTTAAATCTTTTCATTAACAAAGCAGGGTAGTATCATACACACTTGCATTTATTTTGTCAATGTAATTTGTAGCATTTTAGAAATGAATTACTATTTGATAACAGTAGCTCATATACATTCACTTCAGAGGACCATTCATTCATTCATTCAACTAATACTTTTGAGCATCTACTCTGAACCCAACAATTCTATGATGTACTGAATAAAACTGTCAAAGTGCTTACTTCTTGGAGAAAAAATAAGCCTGTGTTGGGAACTGTAGTTGCTTTTTTTTCATTTGTTTTTTCAGTTTTGGCCAGGTCTGGGTTCAAACCCACCACTCTTGGTATATGGGGCTAGTGCCCTACTCCTCCAGCCACAGGCACCACCCAGGAACTGGAGTTGTTTTAAATAAGCTGATTAAGGAGAAAGCCTGTTCATGAGGTAACATTTGAGCAGAATGAGGATTGCAGTGAGTGAGCAGGTTATGCTGATATGGTGATATGGGGGAGGGGGAGCAGTCCAGTAAGTGCAAAGACCCTGAGGTGAACATCCCAGAATAGTAAGGAGGCAGTGTGGCTAAAGCAGATAGACAAAGGACAAAGTATACTAGAAATCTGAGAGGTAGCCAGGGCGGTGTTGAGAATGACATTCTTAGGAATTCCATTACAAACTGGGATTTGGTTTTAAAAACACTTATGCTGAGAAAAAGTCAAGCCATTCCTTGCACTATTCTTATTTCTGCCACAGAGAATACTCTTAATCATACACTAGTTATCTGATACAGGGAGGTTAGCAAACTATTTCTATAAAGAGTCAGATGTAAATATTTTAGACATTTTGGTTCATGCAATTTTGTCACAACTATTCAACTCTGCCTGGAAAGTCAGCCATAGGCATATGTGAATGAAAGGACATATCTATGTTTCAATAAAACGGCATTTATGGTCACTTTAGTTTGAATTTCATATTGCTGGATTTCAAGGCAGTCGCCTGTCTCCTAAAGCGTCAATATTTCAGGCAGTTGCCTGGGTCTTCCATTCTTGGAGCACTCTTGGTAAGGAAGGCAAGCATGAAACCAGGTTATTAAGACAGATAAAAACAGACTTACAAAGTAAGAAAGAGGTGTAGGCTTACAGAGCAAGATATGTTCACCATAGACAATGAACAGGCCCCCACTGTCACAACAAGTAAGAGGCAAAGAGGCAGGGTGAAGGCTGGTGGTTCTCTTTTATTATCTCACCTGGGTCAGGCCTACCATGTGGTTCAGAGGTCATCTTGGAACCAGAGTCTTATTGTTCATGTGAACCTCTCATGAGCCTCTCTGAGAGTCCAGCAGGGACATGTGGACTGTATAGCAATTCTCTCCTCTCTTCTCTTCTCTTCTCTTCTCTTCTCTTCTCTTCTCTTCTCTTCTCTTTTCTTTCTTTGTTTGTTTGTTTGTTTGTTTGTTTGTTTCTTTCTTTCTTTCTTTCTTTCTTTCTTTCTTTCTTTCTCTCTTTCTTTCTTTCTCTCTTTCCTTCCTTCCTTCCTTCCTTCTTTCTTCCTTTCTTTCTTCCTTTCTTTCCTCTTTCCTTTCTTTCCTTCCTTCCTTCCTTCCTTCTTTCTTCCTTTCTTTCTTCCTTTCTTTCTTCCTTTCTTTCTTCCTTTCTTTCTTCCTTTCTTTCCTTCCTTTCTTCCTTTCTTTTCTTTCTTTTCTTTCTTTCCTTCTTTCCTTCCTTCCTTCCTTCCTTCCTTCCTTCCTTCCTTCCTTTCTTTCTTCCTCTCTTTCTTCCTCTCTTCCTTCCTCTCTTCCTTCCTCTCTTCCTTCCTCTCTTTCTCCCTCTCTTTCTCCCTGTCTTTCTCCCTCTCTCTCTCTCTTTTTCTCTCTCTCTCTCTCTTTCTCTCTTTCTCTTTCTCTCTTTCTCTCTTTCTTTCTTTCTTCAATCTCACTCAGTAGCCCTGGAGTTGAGTGCTATAGCAACAGCTCACAGCAACCTCAAACTCTTGGGCTCAAGTGATCTTCTTGCCTCAGTCTCCCGAGCAGCTGAGACTGTAGGCATCTGCCACTGCATGGCAATTAATCTTAAGGCTGTTCTAAGTCACTTTCAAAACTTTAAGACTATATTGCACCTGTTGCTAAGCTACAGAGGCTTGTACATCTTTTTGTAGTTGGCACACTAAGTTCTGATTGATAGATTGGTAGGAAGTTACTGCCTCCCCAGATGTGAGTAATCACTTGGGACAGGTTGAGGTGGATGGTCATGCAGTGCCCTCTGCTTAGGGTTGGACATAGACCGCATTCTTTAGGCCTAAGCAGGCTGATGAACAAATTCATCAGTGTTCCATTGGAGCCACCACTCCCTGGTAGGAGTGGAATGCCCCAAACAAGACTGCATTACTACACAAGGCAGTTTGCGAATTAACATCTGCCCACAGGCCTCTGACACCAACAACTGTGACATGTTTTTGACATACATGCCATTTTGCCAAACCCTCCTGCCT
The DNA here is from genome assembly GCA_963575145.1 of Galago senegalensis. Lineage (NCBI taxonomy): Eukaryota > Metazoa > Chordata > Mammalia > Primates > Galagidae > Galago > Galago senegalensis. The sequence goes on from CAUYTI010101352.1 coordinate 10,342, forward strand.
GCGGGAAGGAGAAACCATATATAAACCCTTAGACAGCCAAAATTGGCAACCCACTTGGAGTTTGGGTTTCCCCCTGGAGGAACAAGGGGGAAAGTGCCGGAGGTTTCGTTTTCCTTCTTTTATTTATTAATAAAATCTGTCTGCTTACTTGTGGTGATCTGTGAATTCATTTTAGATTCCCAAGGCCAAGGACTTGGCAGAGAAAATCCAGTAACGATGGCATTGGACCGGGGCCTGACAGCCCTGTCTTACTGTCCTTCCCAGGAAAACTGTTCCTAATTAACTAACAAGGCAATTTTCATAAGTCATGAGGTATTATTTTTCTTTCTACCTTTTCCCTAATCACTTAAAAATGTAAAACCTATTCTGAGTTCATGGACCACACAAATAAAGGCATTGGATTGAACTGGGCCCCCAGGCCAATCTCTGCTTAAATTATAAATTATTACAATACTATATTGGGTTTTATTTCTAGGTTATTATAAGAAGGAATGAAGACTATGGCAGAAGGTGAAAAATTAGTTCTATTTAGAACCTCTTAAGTAGGCTCACCTTCAGCTCAGTGGCTAAGGCACGAACCATATACCCTGGGGCTGCCTGTTTGAACCTAGCCTGGGGCCAGCTAAACAACAATAACAACTACAAAAAAAAAATAGCCAGGCATTGTGGTCGTTGTGGTAGGTGCCTGTAGTCTCAGCTCTTTGGGAGGCTGAGGCAAGAGAATTGCATAAGCCCAAGATTTTGAGGTTGCTGTGAGCTGTGATGCCACAGCACTCTACCAAGAGTGACATAGTGAGACTGTCTCAAATAATAATAATAAAATAAAGAAAATCTCTTAAGTAACATATTTACTTATATATTTAGGAGAAAAATGTAGAAGAAAATGTACTGAAATCTTGTTAAGTGAATAAAATCTTTCAGGTTAGAAATAAGAGCAAAATACCTTTTGTAGGAAATCTAAAAAGATCTAAAATTTTATAGTTCAGAAATAAAATAGAAAATCTATTTAGAAATAAAGCTACTAAATGTGGGATTTTCTTTTCTTTCTTTCTTTTTTTTTTTTTTTTTTGCAGTTTTTGGTAGGGCTGGGTTTGAACCTGCCACCTTTGGTATATGGGGCTGGCGCCCTTCTCCTTCGAGCCTCAGGCACCACCTGGAATTTTCTTAACAATCTAAAACCAGGGTAGAGCTTACAATAGATGACAACTATCACAGAGTGATTTCCACAGCAATGGGCAATTTCTAGTTCCTTCTAAAGTACTTTCACCTCCAGCTTGATGTACCAGAAGTTTCTTTAAATGGAATATATCCTTTTCTTTCATAAATATAAAGTACAATTATGATTTAAAAAGTAATCGGTACACTTACATTAATAGTTTTAAGATGTTTCAATACTCTGTGCATTCTTTCCTGAAACTGATCTGCTGGTACTGAGTTCCAGTGCTATATAAGGACGTCATGCCCACACCTGGTACTGAGTTCCAGTGCTATGTAAGGACGTCATGCCCGCACCTTGCCCTTTCTCCCAGATTTCTCCATCATGGTTGCCTTTGGAGTATAAACACATCTGAGGAACCAAAAATTGAATTTCTTTTTTTTTATATTCAAGGAAACCTCTTGCAATGACTTAATTAAGGGACATATGTCTTACACATCTTTCTGTTATAGGTGAAATTTTATCTGAGAAATAAGGTATTTTGACTCATGCTAGAAGACTGTGAATTCAGAATAGGATAGTGAAGGAGCTAAGACAATTTTATCCCAAAACAGCAGTCCCTGGTATAAAGAATATTCTGAATTGAAGGCCATTCAAGGTCGAGACACACCGAAGCAGGACTTTCCTCTATCTGTATAAACTGGACTGGCCTCATCAGAGGATCAAAGGGGACAACTGACTCCTCTATCCTTTTCCTGTTATCTCAAAATATTTTAGGAATGAGGGTCAGAAATGTAGCCAGACCTGGTCCAAATCATTTGGGTCATAAATACCTGTCTCCCACATTAATTTTTGGGTCAATCTATTTCTCCCCCATCCATTCATCCTCCCTAGCAATCTCCCTACCAACTGTTTATTACCCTGTGCTCCTCATTGTCCCCCTTCTCTCTGAAAGGCAAGTATAAAGATATCTAAACTCCACTGGAAAACTGGGTTATCATTCAGTGATTTCTTCCTGTGTGCTCAGTAAAGAAATCCTTTCTCTTATCAATCCGCATTAATTGTGAGATGATCTTTCAGCAAACTTCTGGGGGAAAGGGCAAGTCTCCTTCACCCCCACAATGGGGAGCGTGGAGAATGATATTTATCCCTTGAAATGTATAGGAAATGTGTTGTGAGGTACCAAATATTTGAAATACATTAGAGAAAACCGCAGATGAAAGTTTAACATCACTTCTTCAGATAGGATAGGCTTGTTCAAAAAGGCAGTTTAGACCTCTTTCATCAATTCTAACTTGATCAATTCCAATATTATTTAATCATCTCATTTTATTTTAAAAATATTTAATACATTGTACATTCTATCAACAAGAAATAACCTTATTTAAATTTATGATAAAATTTTAATTGTTAACTTAAAAATGAGCAGGAGTGAGTCCAGGCGTGGTGGCTCACACCTGTAATCCTAGCACTCTGGGAGGCCAAGGTGGGTGGATAGCTGGAGCTCATGAGTTCCAGACCGGCCTGAGGAAAAAATGAGACCCCCATCTCTACTAAAAATAGAAAAGTTGAGGGAAGAGGATCACTTGAGGCCTAGTGTTGGAAGTTGCTATGAAGTATGATGCCATGGCATTCTACACAGGGCAACAGCTTGAGACTGTCTCAAAAAAAAAAAAAAAGAAAGAAAGAAATGTTGTGACTCCTTTTCCCAGAGAGTCTTCATGCCCATGTATAGTTAATATCCATATTCAACACCAGCCCCAGGCAACAACTAGTCTTTCTATCTCTACAGATTTGCCTGTTCTGGAACTTTTTAAATGTGCGGTTTCTCTTGTCTGGATTTTTACACTTGACATAATGTAAGTACTCTGTTCCTTTTTACTGCTAAACAGTATTTATTGTATGGAATATGCTACATTTTGCCTAACCATGCACCAGTTGATGGACACTTAGAATTTTTTCAGTTTTTGGTTATTATCAATAATGCTATGAACATTCACAGGTTTTTATGTGGACTTATTTTCATTTCTATTGGGTAGATACCTATAAATAGAATTCTTGAGTTTTATGGTAATTTTATGTTTAAATTTTTGAGAAATTGACTGTTTTCCATATTACATTTCCACTAACGACGTATGAAACTTCCTGTTTCTCCACATCCTCATCAACATTTGTTACTGTCTGTTTTATTTATTACAGCCGTGCAGGTGGGCATGAAATGGTATTTCATTGAGTTTTCTTTTGCACTTCCTTAATGACTAATGATGTTTAGCATCTATTCAGGTACTTACTAGCCATTTGTATATTTTCATTGGTGAAATGTCTGTTCACATCTTTTGTCTACTTTTTAATTGAAATGTACGAGTTCTTTCTAACTTCTGGATATTAGTCCTTTAACTGATTTGTGTTTTGCATGTATTTTCTCCCAATCAACAGCAGGTCTTTTTGGGAATGGGTAGCATTGTTCTGAAAGTTACTGTATCTTTCCTTAGTATCAGATGACTTAGTGCAGTGATCCTCAATATTGACTTCCACAGTACTGAATTACCTGGGGAACTTTAAAGACTACTTTTGCCAGAACTCTCCAAAGATTCTGATTTAATTCATTACTGCACCTTCTCCTTGGTTTTTATTTATTTTATTTTTAAGAAACGGACTAGAGTAGTGTTTATTAAGCTTCTGAGAAATCACATTTATATAAAAGAAATGAAACAGGTCAGCAGAAGTACAAAAAAGGATGCAGCTTACATTATTGCACTTGGATGAAATATGCTGCATATGGTAGCATAATGTTCAGGCCAGGCCAGGCTGGGCCAGGAGGAGGAAGAGACAGAACAAGAGTACAAACCTCCAGGTAACATTTATTCTGGATTCCAAACTCTCCAATGCCTTGAAACCATTTAGTATATTAGGAACCTCAATATACTCTTCACGAATGACTGCAATGTTTTCACATTTCAGTTACACTCATACTTTGTTCCGGTCATGTGCAAGTTCAATGTACAGTTCTATCTTACATAATGGGACATCTGTAATACTGAGACATCCCAGTGCCCAAGTTCACAGACAAGAGGGCAAGGGAGTGAATTTCCACTTTACATATTTTAGGGGATAGTAGTATAGCTACTACCATTTACCCTTTTGAGCACTCTTAATTTAGGTCATTTATATCAGAATTTGAAAAGAAGTGATAATCAGTACAAATGAGTACTAACCTAATTCCTAGGCTGCTACTAGAAAATAAAATAAAATGTAAAAACCAGTTCCTTGCCACATTCATGAAGGTGGCAATAACTGTATGTGTAAGAAAAAGGCGGTAAACTTGCAGAAAAGATAAACTTTGTCTTCTAAACAAATTATAAAATTCATTTTGTCTTTATCCTTGAGTGTTATACAGAAAAATGTAAACCTGTGGACCTAGTTACCAGAAAACATTTATCCTCCTAAGCCAAGTATGGCCTTAAAGTTTGGCCTGGGCTAGTTTTATCTTCAAGTTTTCTCCAAGTTTGTCCATGAATTCAAATGTATTCAAGTAGTCAGAATGTTGCACGTTAGGTAAACCTTTAATGCAAATAGCCAGGTCCTTGGTCATGAAGCCAGCCTCAATGGTCTCAATACAGACTTCTTCCAAAGCCTTTGCAAAGAGGTCAAGTTCTTTATTGTTATCAAGCTTTGCTCTGTGGGCTAATCCTCTAGTCCAGGCAAAAATGGAAGCAATGGGATTAGTGGATGTCTCCTGTCCTTTCTGGTACATGTGGTAGTGACGGGTTACAGTCCCATGGGCTGCCTCTGCTTCTACTGTTTTGCCATCTGGACAAACCAGCACACTGGTCACCAAGAGCCATAACCTTGGGCCACAGAGTCCAACTGCACGTCACCATCATAGTTTTTGCAGGTCCAGATGAAGCCTCTCTCTGATTTCATAGCTTGGGCCACCATGTCATTGATGAGCCTATGTTCATACCTGATCTTCTGGGCTTCCAATTGGGATTTGTACTGCTTGTCATATATCTCGTGAAAGATGTCTTTAAAACATCCATCATATTTCTTCAGAATAGTGTTTTTGGTGCTCAGATACAAAGGCCAACCCTTAGACAGAGCCATTTGGAAAGAACTATGCGCAAAGTCTTGGATTGACTTGTCTTGATTGTACACACCCATGGCACCACCACCACCATCTTCAAAGTTATGTACCAAGTATGTCACCTTTTAGGTTCCATCATTTGGTGTGTAGTTTGTCTCTACTTTTCCAGGCCCAGGAACAACAAAATCGGTTGCTCTGTATTGGTCCCCATAAGCATGACGACCTATGATGATGGGTTTCACCCATCCACTCACAAGCCGGGGGATATTTTTGCAGATAATAGCTTCCCTGAAGACAGTGCCACCTAGAATATTTCAGATGGTGCCATTTGGTGATTTCCACATTTGTTTCAACTTGAACTCCTCGACCCTCTTCTCATCAGGGGTGATAGTAGCACACTTGACCCCTACGTTGTATTTTTTATGGCCTCTGCAACATCCTTGGTGACTTGGTCACTGGAGGCATCACAATTCTTTATGTCTAAATCACAGCTGTGTAGATCCAGTTCCACATAGGGAAAAATGAGTTTTTCTTTCATCAATTCCCAGCTGACTTGTGTCATTTCATCTCCTTGCATCTCTACCACAGAACCACCACTGATTTTTTTGGACATTTTGGCTTCAATAAACCTTTGCGAGTGAATCAATTTCTAATCCCTCCATGTCCTCTCAGTCTTGTAGTGTCAACTGAATGCAATTTATTTTCTGCCAGGGAAGGAACGCTGGCGAAGCACAAGGGTTGCCCCAGCCACTCTCACGCTAAACTCACAGGCGCACAGGCAGGCAGGCCTAATTGGACCCAAGCTCGCTGGGTTCTGACACCGCCTTGCAGAAATCCAGAACCAGAGGGCGGGGCGGCTTGGTTATTTTAAAGTGATCCTCATATAGAGCCAGGATTGAGAACCATCATGTTCATAATGTACATAACCAAGCTGTGAGGGGCACAGTCGAGGACAGTCAAAGGGTGGGGCTTCTTAAACATTGTCTGTTCCCACCAACCAATAACTCTGCCTCCTGCTTATCTACCTCAGAAGCCAGGACCTGGTTGCTTCTTTGAGTGCTTCCTATGTGCCAAGTTCTGTTTGGCACTTTTATGTATATTCTGGAAGGAGATAAAAAATATATTTCCTTCCACACATCCTAGGTTAGCCATAAGCCAAACAAGTATTTTTCTTGTACTAATTTGAACTTGGAAAAGAAAGGACAAGAAGTTTTTACCTTCTTTTCTTGGCCAGGCACTATAGCAGAGATCTGGGAGAGCTGACTTGGGTAAGAATTCTGACCTTTCACCTGCTGCTGTCAGTTTTCCCAGGATCCCGTCTTCAGGCAATGGAATGAGTAAGGTGTCTCAGACAACTCTTCAAAGTCACTAGGAATTGTAGCGGGAGAAAGGTTTTCCTTAACTTTCTTATGGCCCCTGGCTGGGTCTGAAAGGAAAACTGATGAGAGTAACAAGAGAAAATTTGTATTTGACACAAATACAAAGATTATATGTGACGCAGATTCCTTCAAAAGAAATGAAGACCCAAAGGAATAGTTAAATCTGAATTTTTTATAGGATGTTTGACAAGGAATGGAGAGTTCATAGAGAAATATGATTGGGCAAAAAGAGTGTGATCTGGTGGTAATAAACTGGGGGAAACTTAGGGAGGCCTATTTGTTCAGGTTCCTTCCTGAGTCCCTGTATCCTCAGAGATAAGGATTTTTTTCCTCTAAGCACAGGGAGGGCACCTCTCACCCCGGGGCCTTTGACCTTCCTCAGGAATGAAGGATGGGGAAGGCAAGAATGACCCTCCTGCTTCTGACGTTTGCTCACATTCCTTCAGCTTAAAATACTCAGTATGCCAAGGGAGGCATGTATTGTGGGGACACGCCCCGATCCTGATCATTATGAAATGTGATTTTCCCAACAGTTCTGTGGGAATAGATGTGATGGTAGCAGATGAAGAAAAGGAGGCTAAGAGAGACCAAGCGAATCAATTATAAATACATAGTTAATAGTTGGGACAAAAATAACTATGTATTCTGACTCTAAAGCTCATGTTCGTTCAGCTCCACCTCAATTTCACAACCACAGGCAGCGCTGGGTTCCGTCGGTACTTCCTTCTGGTTTTGCGATGCCGTTCTTCCTCAGAGAACACCATCCCAGGTCTTAGGGCTTGCAGAAAGGGCAGGGTACTTGAAGTGGAAAAGAAGACTATGGCTCCATGAAAAAGTTCCTCAATAATTAATTCCCCGGTGCCTTGAAGATTGCAAAGGCACAGCTCTTACAAGAAGCTAAGCCACCGTAAGAGGTGAAGAAAGAAGAGCGGAGTTCTGGAAAATCTTCACATTTAAGAAATTCACTCTTAATCATAAAACTAGACTGCCAGGAAAGGGGGAAAACATCATTAAAACTCTTTCTAGCCCGGGGGGGGAAGAAAACCACCGTTAGGTAGAAGAGAAAGAAGTAGATTCAGGAACAGCCTCTTAAAGAATTCCCCAGAGCCTCATCTAGAATTTCCAGCTTCTGTTTTTATAGTCAGCCTGCCAAGAAAGAAAGTAGAGAGTAAAGGAAAAAATTCAAATTACTTTGAAGTCTCGCATTTAGAAAAATGCACTAAGGTCTTTTAGGACTATAAAATTGGCAAATAAATGAATAACTTCTTATTTAAATTCTCCTAAGTAATTTTCCAGAACCCCTAAAATCTTTACAAGGACTCTTTGCAATCTTTAAAGCTAAAATAAGGAAAATGGTAGGACTTATTTAAAAATATATTGTTTTTAGTCTTTAAGACTAGCAGAAAATAAAAATACCTGTGGGGAAAATAGAGAAGCACCATGAAAATTTTTTTTTTTTTTGAGACAGACTTTGTCACCATGGGTAGAATGCTGTGGTATCATAGCTCACAGCAACCTCAAACTCTTGGGCTCAAGTGATTATCTTGCCTCAGCCTCCTAAGTATATGGGACAACAGGCCCCTGCCACAATGCCCAGTTAGTTTTTCTTTTTCTTTTTTTTTTTTTTTTTTTAGTAGAGAAAAGTCTTGTCCTTGTTCAGGCTGATCTGGAACTCCTGAACTCAAGGGATCCACCTGCCTTGGCCTCCCAGAGTGCTAGGATTACATGTGAGAGCCACCAAGCCCAGGCTTCCATGAAAAAATCTTAAAAACAAAACCACAAAAACCAAAGATAAATAAATAAATAAATAAGGAAAGACAACAGAAAGAGAACAGTTTTAGTGGTAAAACTCTCAAAATTTATGTAAAAATCCCCTGAGATGTCTAAGGATATGGATTAGACCAATCTGATGTAGGAGAAGAAAGATTTTTCCCAGCACTCTCACGGTCCCTGGCTGGCTGCACTGGGATTTAACTGACAAAGATAGATAAACCATGGAAAAGCATCTAACTTTATTTAATAAGTTTTTCATGATATGAGAGACTTCATGAGGAAATGAACACTCAAAGAAACGTTAAACCCAGCTTGGTGCCCGTAGCTCAGGGGTTAGGGCACCTGCCACATGCCTTGGGGCTGGTGGGTTTGAACCTGGCCAGGGCCTGCTGAACAACAATGACAACAATAATAAAAAAATTAGCCAGGCATTGTGGTGGGCACCTGTAGTCCCAGCTACTTGTGAGGCTGAGGCAAGAGGATCGCTTAAGCCCAAGAGTTTGAGGTTGCTGTGAGCTGTGACATCACAGCACTCTACCGAGGGTGACACAGTGAGACTCTATCTCAAAATAAAAGAAAGAAAGAAACAAACAAACAAACAAACAAACAAACCTGAATTTTATTTTATAGTAAGTGTCTTTAACGACAAACATGAGGGGACAAAATGGGTCTGAGCTAATCGCAATAAACTGGGAAAAATTTAGCAAGGCCTATTTCCTGTTCACATGTCTTTGTCTTTGGAGATAAGATGCTCTCAGTTTGGACCCCAATCATCTAGAACACCATAATGCTGATTGTTGGAATCTCAAAAGATCAAACTCCTTAAAAGCTAAATCTCAAAAGTCTAAAATCCCTAACATCTAAAATCCTGAAAATTGTATTCACAGGACAGTGACATGGTGTTAGACAGAGCTTCTTACTGGCTTTCTGGGAACTGAGTATGGTTTAAGGAGATGCATATGGGTGCCAGGCTGATAAGGGGTAGACTGGTGGACATAATTTTGGTATCAATTCGATTGGATTGAGAAATACCTAGAAACCTTTTAAAGCAATTTGCTATGCTATGTATTTTGTCTTTGCATTATTTCCAACATTGGAGGTACAAATTAGGTAGCAGAGGAGTGGCCAAATCAGTCCTACTTCAGAGTCTCCGGGGCGATGGGGGCGGAGGTGTGTGTGTGCCAGGGGAGTGGCAGCAGCTGTGCGGGGAATGCATGCAGCTGGGTCAGTCCGAGTTTGGCCCCACTGGGGTGACCGGGAGGGCGGGGACGCTCCTGGCTAGATCAGTCCTGGTTCAGCCCTGCTGGGGCCACCAGAGGGCAGCTAAAGGGCAGTAACCAGATCAGTCCTGGTTCGGCCAGCCAGGCCACCCCGGGGGCAGGGGAAAGGCAGTGGCCCCAGGGGAACGGACAGCTGCAGGGCCGGGACAGTGCGCTTGGTCCTAGGGTGGGGGAACCGCTGCTCTTGGGCCTCCTCTCAATGTCTCTGCAGGGAAGGAGGGAAGGGTGAAGAACTGGAGATTCATGTTGGCAGTGGAAACTTTAGTTAGATTTTTCTGCCTGTTGAGAGGGTGTTTGGAGTCTCAGCAGGGTCCCTCTAGGGGAGTAGACCCCACTGCCCTTCGCTCTCACACACTGGGTGAGATAATAGGTCCTCAGTTCATCTCTTGCCTGTAGGAAGCCTACAGGAGCAGACAAGAGAAAACAGAGAGAAAAACACCGCTCTCTTGGGGGAGGGGACAGGCACTTTTCCTTTGAGATGTTCCAGATACCTGTGAGTTGCACTCCAGCAGTCGCAGCTTGCCCCAGCAGAGGTGTCTGCAGGTATGACTCTTCTCTCTTGGCTGGGCTCCTAGTCTTCAACTTTGTTGGGGTGTTTTCTGGACTTTATCCTTCTCTCTGAACGAGAGCTTCTGTTGGACGCTGGTACCTGTTGGCCACCTTGCCCGAGCTCCAGGATTTTGATCTTTGGGATTTCAGCATTTGCGATTATGGCATTCAGGATTGTGTCTTTCAGTTAAGATCCTCCTGATGCTCCCTTCTGGTGCATATAAGGAGGTGCCTCTTACCTGTGAGTCTTACGAGCACTTCAGGGGAGAAGGGGAAAGAAGTTCAGAGAGACCTTCCTGCTGCTGTGGTTTTCTCAAAGTCATTCATCTTAAAATATTTATTATACCAAAATCCCATATTTTAGGGTAGAACATTCTGAGCCCTGTCACTGACTTTTTTTTTTTTTTTGAAACAGGGTCTCACCCTGCCAACCAGGCTAAAGTGCAGCAGGGCCATCATAGCTCATTGCAACTTCAAACTCCTGGGCTCAAGATGTCTTCCCACTTCCACCTTTCCAGTAGATGGGACTTACAGGCACACTCCTCCATGCCTGGCTAATTTTTTTCTTGTTTTGTAGAGATGAGGCCTCACTCTTTTTTCAGGCTGGTCTTGAAATCTTGGCCTCAAACAAACCTCCCGCTGTGGCCTCCCAAAGTGCTAGGATTACAGCATGAGCCACTGTGCTTTCCCCCTCACTGACTTTCTAGGACAGGCTACTAGAAGGGTAAACAGCCATCAGAGTCGGTATGACAAGAGAAAAAGTTTCAGAGAAGAAATAATATTAAATGAATAGGTAGAAAAAAGGAAAAAGAAAGAAAAAATGAAAAGAGAGACAAAGATCTTTGTGCAAGATTTTCTAAACAATTAACATACCAGTACCTTCAATAATTAAGATAAAGTACTTCAGAGATAAAAAGGAAATACTGGAGAAAGACAAGTATTAAGGAAATTACACTGTAAAATGTCCTGCTTTCTAAACGGACTATAGTATTTAAACATAATATAAACGTCTCAAGGCGTTTTTTCAATGTAAAGATTTTATGAATAAATTAATTTAGAATTTTAAATAATCCATCCTAGGCTTTATGGCTAAGTAGCTAGAGGAAAAGAAGAATCAGTTGCTCTTGTTTAGTTTTTAGTTATTTTTTTTAGAGACAGGGTCTCACTCTTGCTCAGGGTGATCTCAAACTACTGAGCTCAAGCACTCCATCAGCTTTAGCCTCCCAGAGTTACAGGTGTGAGCCACTGCACCCGGCCAGTTGCCCTTATTTAACTAACTCATCAGTTCAGGTAATTGATTTTCAGCTATGGTGTCATGCTGGATTTGTGGGGGAATTAAAAACAAACAAACAAATAACAACAACATATATATATATATGTTCATTCCAGACCTCACCTTCCAGAGATTTTCATATAGTTTGTCTAGAGTAGGAATCTAGTACTATATTTAAAAATATCTCCTGGTGATAGTTACTGGCATGTGGCAGCCATAATTGAGGATATGCATTAAGAAACGTTTAATGACAATTTTACATAATTTTACATGGACAGTAAAATTTAAATTTAGTTTAATTTAATACTTATTTTTTCTTATGACTTTATTTGTATTTTATAAACACATTGGCCTATGATGAGGTAGGATTTAAAAATTGAGAATGACTATTGTAAATAGTTCACAGAGCCTTGTAGATCTTCAACATGTATTTTAAAGGTTATGCTACAAATACAGAAAACCTTTCGTGGTGGAAAGCAACAATTATTTCAACATTATTTACAAATTATTACTGATGGAAGCAATAGTTGATGCAATATCAGAAGGGTGGTCAGGAATTAACTACCGTGAAAGGTGAGTATGACGGTGGGGGAGTGTGAAGGAGAGTGTGTCCCCACAGAAGACACGAGAACATCCACAGGGCAGAAGGAGAATGTGGTGAGGATGCACTTTCTGATCCCTTCTTGCCCTTGCAAACTATCTTGCTTAAACTATCCTCCAATTATCCAGTGTAAGAGTGTCATCTAGTTCAGACAGAAACCTGACTAATAAAAATACCATCCCCATATTTTAATACTTAAAAGCAAAACAAAATCATTTCCAATTTCTTTATTTAGTTAAATGCCAATGTGGATTAGATTCCACTAATTAGGTTGGGTGTGGTGGCTCACACTTGTAATCCTAGCACTCTGGGAGGATCGCTTGAGCCCAGAAGTTTGAGGTTTCTGTGAGGTAGGGTGATGCCAGGGGCAACAGAGATTTTTGTCTCAAAAAAAAAAAAAATCCGCTAATCGGATACGGCTTTCTGGGATTTTTATTTGGAGCTGAGTTACGTAGGGAAACAGGTACGGAGCACCCATTTTGCTGTCCTGGATTACTGCAGGTGATTACTGTCTCCATGAAGTCATCTGTGAGTATCTGGACTAAGGGTTTATTTTAGGAATTAATACACAACTGGAGAAATGTAGGGACAGTGAAGTTCTGGGGAAAAAGGATCATGAAAAAACCAGTTGTTCTAAATAAATCAGTGGAACAGATGCACAAGTCAGAGCTTGGGGGAAGCCGGCACATCCAGATGCTCAGATGGGACCCTAAGGGGCTTGGCTATCACTTCTGAGTTCATAATTTTCCAAATCTCTCCATATTTTTCTTTTGGGCAAGTCTAACCGGAACCACAACATTGTCTTGCAGTCTTTCTAGGGGGTTAGGACTCTTGAGTTTTCACTTGTGGGCACTAGAGGACAGCAGAGGCCACCTGCCAGGTTTTTTTTCTTTGTTTTGTTTTTTTAAAACAGACTTAATTCACTTTATTATTCTTGTATAAAAATGCCATGTTGCAGCCACCCCGGGAGCCTGGGTCCTCTGCATGGAGACTCTGGTATGGATCTTGACAAGATGGTCAGTGAATTCCTGGTAAAGAGACTTGGTGAACACTGTCTTTTTCCAGAGGTCAACAGTGAGACAGCTATAGGTCTTGGAAATGTCCTCAAAAGGGGCCTTGGTGAAGTCGCCCAGGGCGTGCAGCCCCCAGCAGGGGTGTAGCAGTCGTGGGTGCCGGCCAGTAGCAGCAGCTTCTTAGGCACAGGCACTGAGACAATGCCAGTTCCTCTAGGAGCAGCGATGAGATGTACTAGCACAGAGCCAGCAGCCTGTCACCTGGCAAGGAGCAGTGTGGGGCTTGCTGATCTTGTTCCCCCAGTAGCCTTTAAGCACTGGGACAATAGAGAATTTGATCAGGATGATGGCCCCTTGGACGGCGGTGGCTACTTCCTGGGAGCACCTAACACCCAGACCAACATGGCCATTGTAGTCCCC
>CAUYTI010101354.1:0-28629 GCA_963575145.1 Galago senegalensis
CTCTTTAGTTTGATCAGGTCCTAATAGTGTATTTTTGATGATGCTTCAATTGCCCGGGGTGTCCTCTTCATAAAATGTTCGCCCAGGCCGATTTCTTCAAGTGTTTTCCCTACACTTTCTTCTAGTATTTTTATGGTTTCATGTCTTAAGTTTAAATCTTAAGACATGATACAGTAGGCTTTAAACCAATAAAATTAAGGAAAGATAAGAATGGTCACTTCATATTTGTTAAGGGTAAGACTCAACATGATGAGATTTCAATTATTAACATTTATACGTCCAACCTGAATGAGCCTCCATTTATAAGAGAGACTCTAACAGACATGAGCAACTTGATTTCCTCCCCCTCCATAATAGTCAGAGATTTTAACACTCCTTTGGCAGTGTTGGATAGATCCTTAAATAAGAAACTAAGCAAAGAAATTATATACTTAAACTTAACCATTCAACAATTAAATTTAACAGATATCCACAGAACATTTCATCCTAACAAAACTGAATACACATTTTTCTCATCAGTCTATGGAACATACTCCAAAATTTATCACATCTTAGGTCACAAGTCTAACCTCAGCAAATTTAAAAGAATAGAAATCATTCCTTGTATTTTTTCGGACCATCATGGAATAAAAGTTGAACTCAGTAACAACAGGAATCTGCATATGCATACAAAAACATGGAAACTGGCTTGGTGCCTGTGGCTCAAGTGGCTAAGGTGCCAGCCACATACACCTAAGGTGGCGGGTTCGAATCCAGCCCGGGCCCGCCAAACAACGATGACGGCTGCAACCAAAAAATACCCAGGCGTTGTGACGGGTGCCTGTGGTCCCAGCTGCTTGGGAGGCTGAGGCAGGAGACTCGCTTGAGCCCAGGAGTTGGAGGTTGCTGTGAGCTGTAATGCCACGGCGCTCTACCCAGGGGGACAGCTTGAGGCTCTGTCTCAAAAAAAAAAAAAAAAAAAAAGATTTCCTCTCTTATAAAGGTGCTGGCAAAGGTCATACCCATACCACCTGGCTCCATGGAGAGGGACTCGCCCAACTCTGTGCCCAATCTTTCAATAGTGCCCTGGCTGCCAAGCCCCTAATCTAAATGAATATCTCCCAGCACTGACTTCTACTCTGCAAACCACAAGAAAATGAGATGATGCAGGAGAACAGCTGCATTACAGGTTTCCGTGCATTTAGCTCTTCCCCACCAGGTCAGTCCTCCAGAGTAGGACACAAGCGCACTATCCAGCAATTTCTCCTTTATCTGTCTAAGTAGGAGAGTTCTCAGCAAAGGAGCACAGGTGTGCCACAATACTATCAGCCCTGAGATGAGAGAAGAGTTTTCAGATAAAAAGAAACCAACAAAACATTCTAACAACATGAAAAAACAAGTTAGTTTGACACCCACAAAGCATCACTGTAGATTCATAGCAATGAACCCCATCCAAAGGAAATAGTATAAATGTCAAAAATAGAATTCAGAATATGGACATCAAACAAAATGAATGGAATTAAGGAGAAAATTGAAAACTTAAACAAAAAATATATTTCAGGACATGAATGAAAAATACAGAAAACTAATAAAGAGGCAACATAAGAAAAGGTATAGCAGAACTTAGAGAAAGGAAAGAATCATTTAGGGGATCATAAAATACAGCAGAAAGATTCAACAAGAAGCTACAGCAAGAAAGAAAAGGACTCTCAGAACTTGAGGATGGGTCTCTCAAATTAACCAGTCAGTCAGAGATACAAACAAAAGAATGACTAAGACTGAGCAATCATTCAGAGGAATATGGGGCTATGTAGCATAAGCCAATATACAAAAAACTAGGCCTAGAACTACCACATGACCCAGTTATCCTACTTCTGACTACATCAAAGGAACTGAAATCAATCTGTCAAAGTGATATCTGCATTCCATTGTATATTGGGGCATTATTCACAATTGCAGGCTATGGAAACAACCTAAGTGTCCGTCAACAGACAATGGAGAAAGAAAATTTGTATGTGTGCATGTGGTATACATCCACAGTGAAATACCATTTAGCCTTCAAAAATGGGGAATTTCAGTCACTTGTGATTACATGAATGGATCTGGAGGACATTATGCTAACTTAAATACATGTGAACCAGGCACAGAAAGAAAAACAAAATATAACCTGACTTGTACATGGAATCTAGTAATACTGCTCTCATAGAAAAAGGGTAGAAGGACAGGAATTAGGGGAGAGGGAGGGAAGAAATGGGAAATTGTTGATCCAGGGGTATAAAGCCTTAGATAGAGAGGCGATAGGTTTTGAGATCTATTTTATAGCAGATGACTATCGTATATAATAATGAAGAGTTAGCCCTCTGTATCTATGGGTTCTGGATTCTGGGAATTGACCAAGCAGGAGTCAAAAATATTTGGAAAAACAAATTGTGTTTTTATTGAATGAGTACAGTTTTTTTGGTTATTATTTCCTAAACAATGCAATCTAACAGTTATTTACATAGAATTGATACTGCATTTGGTATTAAACATGACAGGGAGATGATTGAAAGTATATTGTAGGATGTACACAGGTGATATGCAAACACTATTATATCAGGGACTTGAGCATCCTTGGAGTTTGGTACCCATGAGAGGTCCTGGAACAAATCCCTCATAGATAACAGGAGATGCCTGTCTTATACATTTTCAGAACAACTCGAGAGTAAATTTCAAATGTCTCACCATAAAAAAATGATAGGCAGGTGAGGTATGCTGAGATATGCTAGTTAGCGTTATTTACTTATGCCATATTGTGTGCGTATATCAAAACATTGCATCTCACAAATCCATATACCACTGATTTATCAATAAAAATTTAAACAAATTATCAAAATTAAAAGAATATTAGAAGTACAGCGTTTCACTACCAAAAATATATATAGAAGTAAAGAAAAAAGACAGGATAAAATCATTTCAGAAATATGTATACAATTGTGCTCTGTGGTTATTGAACAGGATTTATTGTTGAATAGACTAGAGATGCCTCAATTCCTAACACAGCGGATGCCAGCAGGGAAGAAAACCAAAGGGATTCAAGGGAAGGCGACGGAGTCTGAGGTTTAGAGAACAACGATTTACATGGCTCTGAAGACAGTGATTTCTCGTTTTTGAGGTTGAAGATTGCTATAAAGCCTTTATAATAAATAGGCCTTTATATTTTCTTTTCCTGTTATGTAGTGATATTTTATTGAAGTAGCTGTAAATATTGGAACTCATTCACTTTGTGTGTGTTGCCCGCTGTGAATGAATATTAAAAATGACATATTTGCTCTCAGCACATGGTTTAGTGTGAATTAGAAATTCTTCAAGTTTATTATTTCTGGTAGGCTTTGTACCATTTGCTACTGAAGGATTTGTTCATATGCATGATCCATAGCTCTCTTCACAGAAATCAATTCAAAACTCGACTTGCTTCTTCGTAAAATGTAGAACTGCATTTTTTTCTTATAGGACCCTCCATGTGTTATGAATTTTCAATGACAACATGTCTGGGTTTTTTTTTTTTTTAAACTATGTACCAACTGTCACACACACACAGACACACACACATATATGTTATATATACATTTGTTTTGATATGTGATTGATCATCATTATTTGGAGTCTCCTATTAGTCTATAAGGTCAGCTTGAACACTGAATTTGTGAATACTAAACCAGGGCGCCTATGGGAAATACAGAGTTAGGTGCACGTGAGCCTTTTGTTACAACATTTTCATCAACTAATCAATGCGTAGGTCTCTCTCATCTCTTTCATGAGGAGGACCCACTTCTGACTCTCTTTGTTCCCTGTTCTTAAATAAAATTTCTTGCTGTTACGCTGAAAAAACTAATCGATGCATAATTTTGTTTTATGAGTGTTTCTGTAATGCCTTATTTAATATGTATTGTTAATTCATTAGCATTGAACGCCTGGCTGATGGTACTATAACCCCTGCCTGAAGGAAATTTATCTAACAGAGGTTATTTTCTCCATAAGACACATCTTTTTGCACTTAGTATTGACTGTTCCATTCATCACTCTGTAATGCTTTTAGATAAAGCATTTGACAGCACTTTAGCACTAGGGTTTGGGGCCATTTTAAACAGCAAAGTCACCAAAAAAAAAAAAAAGGCAAATAAAATGCAAAAACAGGGTCCTAGAAAGCAAACAGGAGGGAGGAGGAGGAGGACCTGGGTGAAATTACACCAGACAGGTACAGTGTTCCCTTTCTAGGTGATGAGCACACTTAGAACTTTGTCTCAGGCAGTACAAAAGCACTGCCTGTAACCAAAACCTTTGTACCCCTACAATATTCTTAAATCAAATTTTAAAAAAATAATTAAGAAAAAAGTGCACATGTAAGATATTTTTTTTTTAAGTAACAAAGCCAACCTAAACAAAGCCAAAGTTTTTGGAAAACTAATTTCAAAGTGGAGATCTTTGCTTTTACTCTAATCTGTAAAATTAAGTGGTAGGAGAAATAGGAGTTTCAGTTTTTAATGATGATAAAAAATAGATGTTTCTCTCTTAATAAAAGTTTGTTAGGTAGTGGTGAACAAATAGTCATATTTCAAAAATAGTAATCAGCCTGGAATAATCACTCGGATTTCTTGACTCAGACATACCATCTATGAAAACGAATTTCTCTACCACACACAAAGGTAACAGGTCAATATCAAGGGCTCATGTGGATATACAGAGGTGTAAGGAAATGGTGTCCCCTTCCTTAGGTCACATAGAGGAAATATAGACACATTTTCTAATATGGGTATGGATTCTTTGACTTGTTTGAGCAGTGTTCTGTTTGGGGCAGAAGTGAAGAGTGGGGAAGGAGGGAGAGAAGCCTAAAAGCTTATGCCAATTTCATAATCTGCATGAAGAATAGAACAGGTGCTTCCCTCATCCTTTTCAATACGTGTTTAGCCTGACTGTTCCCAATGAATAGCACTTAAAAATATCACATTTCAAAATGTCTCAAAAGCACTTCGTTTCTCTTGACCCACCATTGATAAACATTGTGAAGCTATTTTATAGTAGTTCCAGTGCAATAAATCAAACATTGTCTATGACTTCTTTATGTCTAGAGAAATTAAAGATGATTTTTATTTTAGCAGAAAATAAAGTTCTGCTAAAGCCCAAACTTGTGCGTACCATATACATATGATAAACAATAAACAGACATTTTCATCAGCTGACTTTAATTGCAGTGTGCTGCGTGTCAGCAACATGTGGAAAATGCATTTTATCAAAGATCACTTGTGTAAAGACATTTTGAACACGACAAAAACAATCCACCAAATTTCCAAAGCTGGGAATGTGAGAACTATTAATGGGCAGTCCTGTTGACTATCTCTTCCATTCATCATTCTGTAAAGCTTTTAATAATTATTTGACCTGAAGAGTGAGGAAGAGATTTGGAAGAGAGATAACTGACTCTGGTCACTGGGAAATTAAAAACAAAAAACAAAAACAAACAACAAAACCTCTTTCTGTGTGTATGTTTGCACATGTGCACTCCTTGGTAGAACTGGGAAACAAGTTAGTTATATGAAATTCAGAATTAATTACTTTCATTTTTGTATTTAGGAATTTAATCAAGGCATGTTGAGTAGAACGTTGTTTAGTGGTAGTGTAATTTCCTCTTTAAAATATCCTTAAACATTTTTAGTGACCCTCTCCTTGGACTGTCAGCTGAAAGGGGAGAATCAGTGCACTAAAGAGCCCATTCTGTTACTGGATAGTTTCGAATGATGGAAGGCTCTTAGGTTCTTCCATCTCTCAGACTTCATTTCAATTTTTGCAGCATGGGAACAAATAGTGTTCTACTTAACATTCTTTTGTATATTCAAAATAATTATATCACCTGTGGGCTCCTTTTCTGCCCAATAGAGCTCCGTAGTTTCTTCAGTTATTTCTCTTAATTAAAATCCCCATGCCTTCCACTCTGATTGAATTTCTGAGAACAAATTCTACTTTGTGTTTTACAATGTGGTATTCAGAATTGAAAATAATGCTCTAATGCAACGGTTCTCAACCTGTGGGTCATGATCCCTTTGAGGGTCTCCTGCATGTTAGATGATTACATTATAATTCATAGTAGTAGCAAAATTACAGTTATGAAGTAGTGACAAAAATAATGTTATGGTTGGGGGTCACCACAACAGGAGGAACTGTATTAAAGGGTCGTGGCATTAGGAAGGTTGAGAACCACTGCTAATGTGATGTAAACAATTCAGAAGAGAGTGAAAGTCTTATCTCCCATGATTTGGACATTACAATGCTATCCACATTGCCTACCATTAAAGCTGCATTTTAGTAGCCATTACACTATTGACTCATGTTAAACTTGTGATGAACAAGTATTAGTTGAAGTACCAGAAGTCCAGGTCTGCCTCCTGTCTTCTTGTACATGTATCTTATTTCATGCCAGTTAGGATGGCTACTAAGAAGAGCTGGCAAAGATGCAGAGAAATAGAAACTCTTCTGTACTATCAGTGGAAATGTAAAATGTGATGGGGCAGGATAGAGATTCCCCTGAAAATTAGGCATAGAATTATCCCAGCAATCCCATTTCTGGGTATATAACATATCCAAAATAATTCAAAGCAGAATATTGAAGAGATATTCAGACACTCATGTTCATTGGAGTTTTTTCCATAATAGCCAACTAGTAGACATCTGTCAGCAGATAACTGAAAAAATAAAATGTATTATGTACATGCAATAAACTATTATTCATTGCTATAAAAGAAGCATTCTGATACATAGTACAAAATCAGTAAACCTTGAAGGTATCAGGCTAAATGAAATTCAATCACAAAAGAAAATATTCTGTGATTCCACTTGTATTTGAGTAGCGAAGCTCACAAAACAAAAAGTAGAATTGAGGTTGCCAAAGGCTGTAGGGAGAAGGAAGAGTTGGTGTTTAATGAGTACCACATTTCAGTTTTGCAAGATGAAAAAGTTACAGAGATCCATGGCAAAACAATGTGAATATATTTAATACTACTGAACTGTACATGTACATTTAAAAATGATTAAGATGGTAAATGTAATGCTATTTTCTTTTTATCATAATAAAAGGAAAATGCTGGTCTTATTTTAGCATGTTTCAGATTGTTTAATTAATTTCTGTAATGTAACACTTATTGTATTGCATATTGTATGTGTAAGATAGGCAAACATTGAGTATTATTCTTATTTTATAAATGAGGTTTTTATACCTTAATCATTCATGAAAAAATATTAATAGAATAGAGACAAGGAGAATACCCTGTGGCACTGTGTAAGGGGGTATTCTGCTAGGGTGAAGCTACATAATTAATCAACATCCTTTGATATTACTCTTTAACAAGTGATAGCTCCACACATGGATGCATTTGTTGAGCCCACATTTTGCCTTCTACAAAGATATAGAGGACTGTGTAAAATATTATCCTAAAGTTGAAATAGCTTGATTTACCAGTCTCAAAATATGTGTTCACTGCTTTTAACTCAAAAATATTGACAGCACATTTATTTAATAAATTCTAATCTATGATAGGAACTGAAAACAAGCTGTGTATTTAATTTTGAGGTCTAATTTTTAATCCTTTAAAAAATGTACATTGTAACCTATGGGTCCAGTTATCTACTACTGCATCACAAATTGCCCCTCAATGTTAGTGGCTTAAAACACTAACCATTTCATTGTATCTACCAACATTTTGGCTTTAGAATTTGGGCAGAACTTCATAGTATACACTTGCCACATCTCTAATCTAAATAAAGAGCAAACACAGAAGAGCTAATTCAGTGTCTTATGCTGGGTGGTCCTTCTGTTTCATGTGTTCTCCATAGAGATCATTCCCTGACATTTAGCTTATCCGGGGATAGGGGGTAAGTCCAAGAGGGCTTTACTCACATGTCTGGCACTTTGGCGGGGACCACATCTCTTGGAGATGTCTGGACTTAGCTGGGACTATTGACCAAGAGTGCCAACATGATCAACATGTGGTGTCCAGGGAAGTTGGACTTGCTTTTCTTATGAGGCTCAGTGTTCTGAAAGCAAGTGGCCCAGTCAATTCTTTTTGAAGTTACACAGCTGTTTATTAAGTACCTGGCATATACCAGGTATTATGTTAGATGCTGTGAGATGCAGTAGTACATGTGAGGGACATGGTTGCTGCATACATGGGGGTATAGTGAAGTGAAAAATAGGTCATTAAACAAGTAATACCAGGTGGAGAAAAATGTTGTGATGAAATAACTCTGTTGGAAATTTCTTCCAGCATTTGCTTCTTCCCAGGGCCAGTATGGTTACTAATAAAGAAGAACGTTTTATAAGGAAATGACATTTTTTCCTAACTGAGATACAGATTTTCCTTCATCAGGAACTCAACTTTTGATCATCTATGGGACATAAAGGCAAACAGTAAAATATCTATCTTACAATATTTTTTATATACTAATGATAGGTTTGAAATAGCATATTATTTACTATTTCTTCACAGTGGAATCTATTTTGTATTGTTCTTCAGTTTATTTTCTAATTTTCCAGATGGTTAAGAGAGAGATGAGATTGTTCAAAATCCTTATATATAAATAGAATGACATCATTCACCATAGTAATTCTAAAATACCATAAGTAGATTAGTATGATTATACATGTACCTTGTAGACCCTTTTCAGCCTTTATTTTTTTTTTTTACTTTCCATACAGATTTGTATGCAAAAAATAATTTGAAGTCAGTTACAGAAGGGTGAAGGGTTACAAGAAAAGTGTCAGATACTTAAGCGTCCCCTTTGCCACATGCTGAGGCTAGTTCATCTCTTACTTCATAGTACACACCTTGCCACATCTCTAATTTAAATAAAGAGGAAACACAGAAGAGCTAATTTGGTATATGTCTGAGAGTAGTCTAGAATGGGAAATGGAAATTTAAAGACAGCTGATTTGGACCTCATGTTTAACCTCTTAGAGAATAACATTTTGCTTTTTAAAAGCTTAACATTGCATTCTTTAGACTAATTATTAAGCTAAAAGAATTGGTTGTTATTAAGTAATGAGTGATTTTCCCACAGGAACTACAGTCCTACACAAAAGAGAAATAGCACATCAATCTTATATTTTATTGACCTTTCTCTATTTATAAACTAGTTCCTAGCTGATTTAAAGGATGTACATAAGATGCTGTGTTTAAACTAGTATGTGGCATTCTGATTTTCCATTTGTAATGTTTCTAATATTTTTTAAATAATCATGAAGTTTTAACTTCTTATTTTGATGTGCATATGGGGCAATCTTCTAGTCATTAAGGTAATGTTAATGATAGCTGTCTGCTAAGATGAAGGGGTAACTGCTCAAGGGACAAAGAGAGGCAGAACCAAAGATCAGGTAAATAGGCTGCCGTTATAATGTTTACCTAGAAGACTGGTTGCTTATCGACTGTGTCTGGCTAATGCATTTTTCTCTCCGAGTCTGCTTATTTTTAAATAGCTGAAATTGAAACTCAGAGTCATATAATGTTTGACTTTTGCATTTTTTTTTCCTGATGAATTCATTTAGGAACCATAGATCACCGTGATAACTTAATACATAATGCCTTATTACCTTGTGAAATCAAATCACTTGAATTCTATAAACCATTATGTCAATACAGTCAGAGTGAGACTTCCCTTACATAGGCAATCGACATGAAGTTGCAATTTAGTATGGCTTTCTCTACTTCTTCTAAACTTCAACATCAAGGGAAGTGGAATGGATTACATTATTTTCCATTAGGTAATACATCCTTGGCCTTTTTATCAAACAAAAGGTTGCTACAAGTTTAATAAGTTCCTACTTAAAGTGAATAATCTATTTTTTAGAACATTTTAAAGAACATGAAATTTATTGTATGAGATTCTAATATAAAAGTTATAATTAAAAGATGGGAAAAGGAAAACCATGATTGATTGATTGGTTTAGCTTAAAACTGACAGATGAGATTGTATGTAATTCTAAAGCATACCAAATGTTTTGCAGAATGGCCAAATCTAGCTAATTAACATATGCACTATCTCATATAGTTATCACTTTTGTTGTGAGAAAACGAAATCCACTCTCAGAATTTTAGACACCGTGTTGTACAACAGATGTTAATGATAACTGTCTGCTAAGATGAAGGTGTAACTGCTCAAGGGACAAAGAGAGTCAGAACCAAAGATCAGGTTAATAGGCTGCCGTTTAAGAAGTTCATATCTTGAACTTCTATGAAATTTTAAGAAGAATTTTAAAGAGAAGGTGAAAAGAATACAGAGAATGTGATAGAGGGTCTTCTTCACACACTCTACCTGCCTAACCCCTGGTTCAGAGACAATGAGAGTGGTTGATAAGTCACAGGTTAAGTAAATAGTAAACATTTTTGATTATTTCAACACTAATTTATTAGCTTTGAGTTTTACAATATATTGGGAAGAACATTTGAATCTCCTCCTCTCAGTTCTCATTGTTAAGGTCTATGTATTATGCTCACTGTCCTTGGTGTCTGTTATCAATTCATGCTAATAACAATGACTTGAAAGGTTGTTTGTAAATATAAATGCCAAATGAAGTTATTGGAAGAGATTAATCCATGAAGGAGTGCATGAGTTATTACAAGAGATTAACCGAGCAAAAAACTGTAGCAGCAAATGTGGACTTTGTCCTTGACTTGTGAATGGTTACACCTGGCTGCCTTCAGGTGGGACTATGAAATCCGCCAATTGTGACTTAAGCACTCCTGTTTCCTAGTATCTGTTAATTTTTAGCTGTTAATGGAATCCTCATATCCTTTCTAGCCCCTTGAAATAATCTGCTATAACAAAACTTGCTTTCATGTAACCCAGAAACTTAAGCAGCCTCCGATTTTAATTGGAAGAAAAACAAGTTACAAAAATGAACTTAGAACGAGGGTAAATTAGGATGTTGAGGAGTCTTTTATACTTTCTAAAATAATCCCATGAAGGCGGTAGTCTAAACTATTTTGTAGAGAGAACAAATATCCAGGAAAACACCAACTAGTGCAGTATTACCCCATGAGGTACAGATTCTAACACAACAGCTAAGCACTGAGGAGATGACAAGTAGCATAGGCAATCTGTTGAGATTGTCTGAAGCAGTTCTAATTGCACATATTCTTTTACTTTATCCCCTTAGTCACACTTATCTCATGAGAATATCATAAGGAAAATGAAAGAACTGACATCTGATAATTGCATATATGCATATATTTACTTTTCTTTTCTTTCCCCCCCTTTTTTATTATTAAATCATAGCTGTGTACATTAATACAGTCACGGGGTACAGTGTGCTGTTTTTATATACAATTTGAAATATCTTCCTCAAACTGGTTAACATAGCCTTCATGTCATTTTCTTAGTTATTGTGTTAAGATGTTTATATTCTACAGTTAGAAAGATTCACATGTAACCTTATAAGATTAACCATAGGCATGATCCCACCAATCATCCTCCCTCCACCCATCCTCCCCCCACCACTCCACTCCCTCTCACCTTTCCCTATATTCTTGGGCTATAGTTGAGTTATAGCTTTTCTATGAAAGCTATAAATTAGTTTCATATTAGAGCTGAGTACATTGGATACTTTTTCTTCCATTCTAGAGACACTTTGCTAAGAATATTTTCAGCCCCATCCATGTAAACACGAAGGAGGTAAAGTCTCCATCCTTCTTTAGGGCTGCATAGTATTTCATGGTATACATATCCCACAATTTATTGATCCATTCGTGGGTTGATGGGCACTTGGGCTTCTTCCATGAATTTTGAGGTTCAACAACAACAACAACAACAACAACAACAACAAAGAATATCATAAGGAAGTGTATTATAATTTTGTTTTTTTAATTTTTAAAGATGTTCCCCACTCATTTTACAAAGAGGTCAGTAGGTCTTGGCATTAAACATAGAACCAGAGGCCAAATGGGGATTACATCCCATTATAATAAGGAAAGTTTTACAAGCTACTTTTGTAATTATTTCAAATCTAATTAGGTAAGACAAAGTATGGGCTATAATGGTTTAACAAACTACTTGCTATGTGACTGAATAAAGTCAACTGTAGTGAAGTAGATTAGAATCAATTAGTCACCACAATTTATGCTGAATTTATTTCATTATGAAAATTTAATCTCTTCAGGTTTTGTTACGCTAAACTTACAAAATTAAAATAAAATTTTATGAATATTTAAAAAGAAAGTTAAGAAGAAATAATACACTTTTTTTAATACTTGACTTAGATCAGTGGTTCTCAACCTTCCTAATGCTGTGGCCCTTTAATACAGTTCCTATGGATCGTGACCCACAGGTTGAGAACCGCTGACTTAGGTTGAGTCATAGTCAAAAAAATAGTCAGGTGTTGTGGCTGGTGCCTGTAGTCTCAGCTACTTGGATAGCGGAGGCAAGAGAATTGCTTAAGCCCAAGGGTTAGAGGTTGCTGTGAGCTATGACACCATGGCATTACCAAGGATGACATAGTGAGACTCTGGCTCAAAAACAGAACAAAAACAAAACAAAACAAGCAAAAAATATAACAAAAGAAAAAGTTAAGAAAAAATGGAAATAAAGAAGCAAAAATATAAAACAATGTGTGTATTTGGCAATATACTGCATGGATACCAGGTGGCCCTGTGCCAGAAATATACACTAGATTTATAGTATATTATGGGGATTGGAAGCCACTCTCTAGTTGCAAAGGAGACCAGATCTTGTCTTTGGGACTTCTTTGCCCTCAATATGGACCCATTTGATGGTCTCCATGGGGCTAGGGTCCCAAAGCTCTTGCCAGACTTTCCAAGAGGACCATCAGACAGTGTCCCCTCACAACAAGGCAGGCTTCAGGGTTTTTTTTTTTTTTTAAGAAAAGGGAATTACTTTTTGCTGTAGTACAGGCTGTATCTGAGATAGACACCGGATGAAATAGATATCAAGGAGGGATACATTAAGTTTTTAAGAAGGTTATTTTGTTAGAATTTGGAGAATTGGTAAAATGTGAATCACTTAAGTCTCTGATTTGTAAGCAGTGGTACACTATGAGTAAATCAATACAGAAAATATCATGTTGGGTTTAGATAGTTTTTTTGATGGTTGAAATACCATCAGTTTAATAATGGATAATAAATTGTTGCTATCCACTTTTTGTTTTGATTTCTTTTGTTCGCTTTGAGTATAACATATATCAAAAAGTGAATATAACCTCCAAGTTTGTCTCAACCAAAATTTAGTAGATTAAATATTAGTGCCCACTGCTGTAATCTGTTCTAATCTTAAATATTTGAGAAGAGAAAATAATGTTAATGAATTTCTAGGTGTTTTCTACTCAAAACTAAATATTGCTGTCATCTACTTAGTGGATGACAGCATTTTACCTTTACATTTAAAAAAATATTTTGGTCTATATTTTTAAAAAGATTTTTAAACAATCACAGATGACATTTGAAGGCAGAAAAGTACAATGGCCAAGAGTTTGGATAGATCTTGGTTTGACTCTTAATTCCTTTTCTTTTCTGCCTGTAGTTAGGCAGACTCTTTTGAGCCTTCTACACAATGGACATTATATGGAATTCTTTTCTTGTAATAGTTAAATGTAATACATTATAGCTAAAGCATTTACTATGGTGTGGGAAGCATGGAAAATTCTTAATAAACAGTTACCTACTATTAGTAGTGGTGTCATTATAATCATCACCATTGTCCTCAACAGACTTGCCCTAATCAAAGCTTAGGATAGACAAAAATTATAGGGATTTACACTGATGTCATTTTCAGACATTTAACTGGGTCCAGCAATAGAGATTGTGCAAGTATGACTGGATCATTGTAATGTCCAACTCATACAAAGTCGTACAAAATTAAATTGCTTGATAACTTCAAAAAAGGTAATCAAATTATGGCTGTGAAGAAGAAAATATCCAGCAGCTACTTTAAGAAATCCAAATCTAATCAAGTTCACACTAATCAGGTTTACAGCCCTCCCATGATTTTTCACTGCAGTTTGAATAAAATTGAGGCTCTTTAAAATGCCCTTCAATGCTCTATAGGAGGCTCCAGTCTTCCTTGGCCTTGTTTCCTTCCCTTTCTTTCTCTCCTTCATTCATTGTATTTATAGACACACTTGTTTTTTGTTTGTTTCTTGTTCCTGAACATGCCTAGGGTCACCTGTACGTTCTATCATGTTACTGTTTTAGTCCTTTCTTTGCACTATGACTATCCAAAGTTGTCATACGTGTGTGTGTTCTTACACTTTTACTGTTGGCTTTCTTTTGCTTTACAATGACAGCTTTCTAAAACTAAAGACCATTGACATTATTTGTAAATTTTTGTGTCTTCAGTGCTGAGAACATTGATTAGCACAAGGTAGAGCTCAAATAGTTTATGGAGTAATAAATAAATATATAAATAGGGTGGTGCCTGTGGCTCAAAGGAGTAGGGCACCGGCCCCATATGCCAGAGGTGGCAGGTTCAAACCCAGCCCCAGCCAAAATAAAACACACACACATAAATAAATGAAATATGACGGTCAATTCATTTGTTACCCCAATTTTGACTCTAACCTTAGAAGATTTTTTTCTAGCAGCACAATTCACATTTGCAACAACCCAAAGTGCAAACAATCCAAGTGCCCACCAATACATAAATGGATTAATGAAGTGTGGTAGATGCATAATATGCAGTACTGCTCAATCATAAAGCAAAATGGCGATCTAGTGTCTCTTGTGACAATATGGATGAATCTGGACACCATTCTTCTAAGTGAAACATCACAGGAATGGAGAAGCAAATACATATACTCAATACCAGGGTGTATCTGATTGATCAAATCTCAAGTGCACACATGGAAATAAATCTCAATGAAAATCAATCTGAGAGGGGGGAATGATGGGATGGGTAAATTCCCACCTACTGGGTATGGTACACACTGAGTGAGGGCATGCTTAGAACCTTGACTCAATTTGTGGAAAAAACAAAATATGGAAACAAAACACGTGTACCCCCTAATATTTTAAAATGAAAAACAAAGATTTTCTCCCTTTTATTTTTTAAGTAACAAAACAAAACTGAAGTCATTATTTGTAGGCAGTATTTATTTTTCTTTTCTACTATACTATTTTCTACTTATAACTTTATTTGAAAATGCAAATGAATTGCATGATTACTTCAGGGTAAGACTATTTTTGTATATATTTCTTTATGCTTTTAAACTCAAATAGAAAATCTAAAACATTAATCACGATGCCTTTCATGAGGTCAAAATTGTTATGCATGGAGGCCTCAGGACAAGGTCCAAGATAATTTTTCATAAAACTAATCTCAAAATAGTTTGATAATTCAAGGCTCAGAGCCTATTATGTTTTTCTCTTTAAAATGCTTGTGATTTTAGACTGGATATAGCTTTTTAGAGTACAGCAGCAGAACGTGCGTTTCCATAAATCAGTCCAGGAGAGGGGATTTCCAAGCTGGATTTTCTACCTTTTCTATACTGCTGGTTTCAGAGGGTCAAAGGATTTCAGGGTTTAAAATAGTAATCTCTTGAGAATATGGATTTGTCACCATGACCACAAGCAAAATAAATCAGTAAGCAAGGACAGGAAAAAAGATTGTCTCTTATTATTCCATAGCAAGAAAGGTCAACAAAATTCAACTCTTTTAGGCAGGTGACTAATATTAGTTCTGAATCCCCTAATTTCTGATATTTTATGCCTTGACCTAAAAATGAACATGTTTAACTGATAGAATATTAGTTTTGTGAAATTCCATTCTTCATGTGCTCTAAATTGCAATACTACCTATTAATTGCATTTTCTAACATTAATATTTAAATTAAGGCCAGAGGAAGTATAATTGAAGGTTAATTACTATTCATCTATGAGTTGAAGTATAAAAAATGGAAGAGACATTTAAATTAGTGAACAACAAATACCAGAGTCAGAACAGTATCATACCAAACTATTTGCATTTGCAGAATCAGGGAAGAAGTCTCATAAATATAATTACCTACTTGATGGAGAACCTTAGCTTACCGAAATTCGGAAGCAAAGCAGCTAGACTAGGAGCAGGGAATTCTGCCTCCTCTGTTCATTAGAAAGCCACTTGCTGGTTGATGTTAGGTCTGGGCTGCAGTACAAGGCACATGGGGAAGCTTTACTGTTTATGCTGGGTTGAGAATTGTGACATGAATGAGATGAATAACTGTGGGGATCAGAGCTTTGGGAAGAACATTTATCCCATAGGGCTGCAATGCGTGTTTATGTTTAGTCACCCTAATCTAGATCATAAGGCCCAGGTGGGAAGAGAGGATCAGCTATTGTCACCTTTTCAATATTAAATGCCTATCCACCATGCCTGATATTTAGAAGTCCCAAAAAAAAAATATTGTGGAATGAATGAATACAATGATTAAATAAAAACATTCTACTCTGGCTTCAGCATTCCACCCATTTCTGCCTAGTCTTCTTTCTTTCATAATGACATCCAGGAGCAAATTATTGAAGGATATGAATTGGCTTTTAATGAGCCTACGTAGTTCAGAATGGATTATTGACAGCCCTGTTTTTTTTACTTCCCACTCTGATCTAACATCCAGAAATTACTTCAATAATTCTTTGAGATGACAGTTGCTGAAGACAAATTATACCACGTGGAGTTAAACAGGCAAGGATGACCATTCAAGGCTATGTAATAAGGAAAGAGACTGAATTCAACTTCTTCTAAATGAAACATGAAATGTTAAGAACTAGAGTGAGCTAGTGGGAAAGACCTAGAGAATGTTAGGGGGCTGATTGGTCAAAGTGATTAGACATCCACATTGACTAATTTGGCATTTTTTGAAGTGGCTCCTAAGCTCCCACAGAGACTGGGAGATAGGGGCACCGTGTTTCTCAAATGCAACTCTTGATTTGGGGGTCAGGGGAAATTTCTATCAAAAAAGTACTGAAAAAATTTTCTAGAATACAAAACCCTTTATATAACCCCCTATCCTTCACAAAACTATATGTATATATGGCTATTGTGATACTGCTTAGAGCAGGAAAATGGAGAGTTTCCAGAAAAATAATTTCATTGACTTTTTAAAAATTCTTTTCATCAATTCACTGAAATAAAATTGTAAAGATCTGTACATATCGCTGCATTCCACTATTAGATAAGTAACCCAAAAAGGATTATTACAGCAATTATATAGTATTTTTTTCTATCCTTTCAAGATATCTATAAATGGAAGCTATTTACATAGACTATTGATAAAAATCTTCTCATAACAAAAATTAGAAACAAAAAATTATAGAAGGCTAGAGTTTTAGAGTTTACACACCATCTGCACTTATTACCTTTGTAGTAATTGTATACATAAAGATACAGATTGGGTTCCAAAAGTTCATAGGAAGGGTTTATGAAGCCAACAACAATTCTTTTGTTGCAATTCCTGATTTACACAAGTGCCCTTCAAAACAACAGATGAGAGCACTTGAATTTCCCAATCACTTAAAGACCAGTTTGAGAGCTAAAATCCACAGAGTTTAGGGCTCCTGGTTATTATCATCCTGTCCTATCATTTGCTCATATTTGTTCAACAGTTTTTAATTGCTATTTTTCTCTCTCACTTAAACAGTAGTCTTTGTAAACGAAAAGAAAATCGAGCAGGATTCTTTTTCCTTTTGCATTGTAAATTTAAAATGGAAATCAAGACTGTGTTCTTAGCAACCATATGAATTACTTTTCCTTCATCATGTGATGGTCTTTGCTGCCTTTTGAGAGTGTCAACTACCTTTCCTTTGACACTCATCATCACTATACTGTTGCTTTGGAGTAGGAGGCTAAATGTATGATTTATTTTTTCCACAAATATTTTTAAAAGTACAAATATTAGCAAAGTTAGCATCTGTATGTGCTATCCAATTTCTAACCAAATATAGCTACATATCGCGTATGTATGTCTCTATAGATCATATACTGTGTATGTATACATGAGAGACACAGAGAGAAAACATAATATACACATCAAAAGAAATCAGTCCAATGTAATTCTTAAGATTGACAAATATAGCCCCTACAAATGGAGTGCAGTTTCGCATATTTCATGTTTTGATAGGTATCTATGCAAATTACAGTTTCTTTTACTAGTTTGGGGATGAATGCCCAGGGTCTAGTCTACCATTTTTTATTTTGCCATTTTTTATTTTTAAGTTGTACCAGATCTCATTAAACTTCTACCCCCTATCCAAAGTGCACATTTCATTTACTCTTAAAAAATGCATTTTTGGGGTTATTACTCACAGTCTTCTTGAATGATGAATTTTCTGTTGCTCTGGAAAGATACCCAGTGCACTTACCAAGCACTTTGCTAAGCAAATTCTTGAATTTCTGAGATGCTCTTTCTTCACTCTTCCCTCAATATTTCTAGATTCTCTCTGTTGCAACTGCTGAAATGAAACGAATGGGTTATTTAGTAAACACACTATTGCTTGCAAAATTATTTTTTCTTGTAAAAGTTTTATGTTGAATTCAGGAAAATTAACTCAGATGAAAGCAATAAACATCGAGGAAATTGTGATTAAAAATGTAATCACATAACATGTGTCTTTGAATGTTTGTCATAGTAGTTATGAAAATGCCTATTTTCCATTACAAATATAAATTGTTTTTTTAATTGATATGCAAATATAATCAAGTCCTTTAATAAATCTATATAGTAGATAATGACAAGAGTTAAATATGTTACTGGAAGATGAATTGATCATTGATAATATATATAGCCTTATTACTATTAGGACAATCTTACTTCATGGTGAAACCATTGATAACATGTTCTTTTTATGAAATCTGTAAATATCTATCATTTTCTTTCTGAATCTGGTCCAGAGAAAAAAATAATACAATAAGACATGTGTTCTTAGGATGCTAGCCTATTGACTTGAGAGGTGGTTCTTCTAGAATACATAAATAAGGAAAGACACTTAAGTAAACAAGATAGAATTGAGTCATTTCCCACAGTTTTTCATATTTAGCAATTCAATCATGGGTTAATAATAAGATTAAGTGTTGGATAGTAATGAATAGATGTAGAATTGACAATCCCTTTGATTTCAAAATTAGTGAAAATATTTTTATTTGAGAGAAGTGTTTACATTTGTTTCAATAGGTCAACTTGCTTAAAATTATCTGACTTTGTTAAGTTACTCTTTATTATTTGAGAACCCATGTGTAATGGATGTCCTTTACAATAAATCCTATAATTCTATCTTCTATCCCAGCTTCTGATTTCTTCAAAGGGATTTTCCTGGCCAGTACATATATTACTATCATGGGTGAAAAACGCTGACAGAAAGTCAAAAACTAGGTTCACAGGGATGAGCGTCCTGGTTCCTCTATCTGCAGAGCTTATGCAAAGGGTTGTTTATCCCCAGTTATGTTGTAAATGTTTAAGACACATTTATTGTTGATGATGCTGAGGATGGTAGGAAAAACGTTTAGTCTTCGATCTAACTCAGCCCAAAATCTTTTGTCAGCTCAAAATTATGCTTTCCAGATAATGGTACCTGTGATCTAGCTTTTTGGTTTTTACAGTAACACGCGAACCCTCTTGGTGTGCTTAGCCCCTCTCTAGTGCATGCCCATTAATTAGCTCAAGATTTGAGGGCAAGTTGCTAGTAAGCAGCTGTCAGCTGGTGATTCTTCCAGGATCAGGTAGAAGAGCTAAACACGCAGGACCCTTCAGTGTAAAGGTCAGTGATTCACAACGCAACACTGGCTGCACATTAGACCACCAGGGAACTTTTAGCTCACACTGGCATTCCGGTTGGAAGCTCAGATTAATTCAAGCAGAATCTGGGGCAGAGGGCGTCTAGGCACGTGTGTTTCAGAACTTCCCAAGGGTGCTCCTAATGCTGAGAAACAAGAGAGTGGTTGCTTCTGAGGCAGAAAAAGATCTGCGCCACTGCTCTGTGGCCGGTCTCAGGGACAGGGGCTTTAACTTGTTCTCAAGGCGACTGGGGGCCCTGCAGCAGCAGGATGTAGGAACTAGACCAAAATCCTAATTTTTAAGCCCAATACTGGATCCACTGAAACAGAAACTCTGGGGTTGGAGCCTAGAATTCCGTGTTTTAAAAAACCCTCCAGGTGATTCTATTTCACATGAAAGTTTGAACGTCATCATTTTAGGGAAAGCCCGGGATGGGGCAGATGTCTGGAAGTCAGCAGTTACAGGGTCCTCACTCAGCTCATCACTCAGCTGCAGCGCAGGTAAACAGAAGGTGCCTGATCAGGTGATCTGACACGTTCTCCGATGGCTGTTCCTCTTGAGAATGAAGTAGTTCGTGTAGGTAACATTTTATATCCTAACAGCCTTCCAATGGCAAATGAGTGACCTGTCATGGTTGTCCACAGCCAAATCTACTGCTCTCCAGAAGAATGTTTTCTGAACGTGTGAACCTGTTCCTGTCTTGTTATAATCCCTGAAGCAAAATAGCTTCTCCCAGAGTCCTGAATAAATTTGCAGAACAAACTGCTTCTTTTCTGTTAGTCAAAATTGGACATAAAATTAGACATACATTCCCAGATGTTTTCCTTTCACATCCGAGGGAAAAAATTGATATTAAGAAAATGTATTTTAGACTCAGCTATGGAAACAAGGAAGGCTTCCCAGAGCTGTAAGGATAATTAGACTTCCGAGCAATACTACATTTTACCTCTCTCCTAGTATTTTATCTATTCAAGAAAATCATCCTCTATATGTTTTCTCTGATCTGGAAGTTTGTAGTATTCTTCAGACACAAGCTTTTCTTTTTGACATTTTTTTTTCTACTCTTAACTCTGAACTTCTATTCAGTGTAGGACACTTTCCTTTTTCTATTAAACTTTTTTTTTTTTTAAAATAAATTCTTCCCTTCTGTTGTGGCAGATCACGAGTTTCATCCCATACTATTTCAATAGTATCTGTGTGTGTACTTGGATTAAAGAAATGACTAGACATTTCTCAAAAACAGACATACAAATGACCAACAGCTATGTGAAAAAATGCACACTATCACTAATTATCAGGGAAATGCAAATCAAAACCACAATGAGACATCATTTCACCTCAGTTAAAATGGCTATTACCAAAAAAAGATCAATATAGCCTGCTGAGAGGAATGTGGAGAAAGGGGAACACTTGTATGATATTAGTGGGAATGTAAATTAGTACAACTACTGTGGAAAATAGTATGGCGTTTTCTCAAAAAGCTAAAATAGAGCCACAACATGAAAGCCCATTGCTGGATGGTTATATATATATATATATATTCCTTTCTTATGTATGTGAAAGGAAAATATATTAAAGATATCCGCATCCCCATGCTAATTGCAGGACTACTCAAAATAGCTAAGATATTGAAGCAATGGAAGATGAATGGATAAAGAAAACAAGGTCCCTAAACATATACTCATATGGAATATTATTCAGCCAGAAAAACCAAATGCTGCCATTTGCAATATGGATGGAATTGGAGATTATGTTAAGTGAAATAGTAGAGGCACAGCAAGACAATGATTGCCTATTCTCACTTTATGTAGGAGATAAGAAAAACAAGTGACTTCATGAGGGTAGAGAGCAGAATGGTTACCAAAGGCTGAGAAGAATAGGGGCTGAGGAAAGGAAGAGAGGTTGACTAATATGTACAAAATACAGTTAGAGGAATAGGTTCAAGCGTTCAAAAGCATAACAGGAGGACAGTAGTTAATACAAATTTGTGGTTTATTTCAAAATAGCTAGAAAAGAATATTTAGAATATTCCCACCGCAAAGAAATGACAAATATTTGAGGTGATGGGTATTCCAATTACCATAATTTGATCATTACATATTGTATGATGTGTCAAAATTGTCCTCCATGAATATAGAACTATTATATATCAATGAAAATTACTATTTGCATAAAAAATCCAAAACATAAAATATAAAATTGAGATGAAAACTTGAGCCTGAAATTTTGAACTTTCGGATATAGTCATCTGAATTTACATAGTAAGGAGTTCAGTGTCAGAGTTAAAATTATCTTCCTGTCCCCCAAATCACAGAAATACAAGACTAGAAGATTTTAGAATGTACAGGAAACTATTTTGTAGCTTTAATTTTTACATAACAATCATTATTTTTACCCCACAAATACAAATTTTGTACTAGCAATTTTTGTCTGTGTCTTTCAAATGATAGTTTAAATACCTTTCCCTCAAGTGGCTAATTATTCTGCCAGGAGTACATTGCTGGTAACATAATCAAGAATCTAAAAATCAGAATTGTATATTTAGTGATACAAATGAAGTAGGCTTCTGTTCTCTTTCTCCCTCTACTATTATTTTTTTGAATCTTAAACTCCAAGTGGAGTGATACCATAACCATATTTCCATCCTTTCTAAATCTTACCTTTGGAAGCAATTTTGTTTTCTTGAGGGTAATTCTCAACCTTAGCCATACATCAGAGTCATCTTGAGGATTTGTTAAGACAAATTTTGGTGGGGCACTGTGGCTCATGCCTGTAATCTCAGCACTCTGAAAGGCTGAGGGGAGAAGGTTACATGGGGCCAGGAGTTTGAGATGAGCCTGAGCTAAATAGTGTGACTCCTCCCTAACCCCTGCATTTCTACTAAAAATCAAAAACAAAGAAAAAAATTAGTTGGGTGTGGTGTTGTTTGCCTGTAGTCCTCACTACTCAGGAGGCTGAGTCACAGGGATCACTTGAGCCAGGTTTGGAGGTTGCAGTGAGCTGTGATCTTTGCCATTACACTCCAGCTTGGGTGACATAGAGACCTTCTTTCCAAACAAAAAGAAAAACAAAAACAAAACAAATAATCCCACGTATATACGAATTTCTAGGCCTAATCCCAGAGCTTCTGATTTGGTAGGTCTATGTAGTGGCTCAAGAAACTGTATTTTTCATCAAATTCTCAGCTGGTGCTGTGGCCATAATTCAAGTACCATTGTTGAGGTGTCCTGCCTTAATGAGATGAAAAGTAAATGCCCTTATAATGTCAAGAGCACTCACAAGGCCACTCACTGTTCACAATACCATTTTCTACCGCCTGTCATTTCTCCTCATAAGAGCCAGACTGGTCATCTTAAAATATGAAGCATATTGAATTTTTGAGCTTGGTTGCCCCTCTGCCCCAAATCTGTCAGAATCTCTCCCTTGCTGCAGAGGCAAACCTTGTCTTCCTCCCCGCCTCTCCCCTCCTTTCCAGCATGTATGACAAGGCTCAGCGTAATCCACCTGCCTCACTATCCTCATGTCATGGGCTCCTCTCATCTCTGGTCCTTTTTCACTGAGCTTTCTCCCATCTTGGGCCTTCTCCAGCCGCTCATTTTCCAGGAATGCTCTTTTGTTAATTGGGAGGCCAGGACTGAGGGCATTTCATGGAAAGTGAGACTTCTGGTGCTAAAACCAAGACAATCCCAGGAAAACCAGGCTGATTATACTATCTACTCCCCAGCAGCAAATTTTATATTTTCTTTACAGTTCTAACATAATTTATAATTATATATTATGTGATTTTAAAAAGTGCTTGCCATTCTCATTAGACTATAGCCCTGTAAGGGGAGAGGTGGTACTTATTATTTTTTTCAATCTTTTTGTCTCTAAAGCCTAGCACTGCACTTACCACAAAGGACCTGCTCAGTAGGTCCTTTGAAAAGCTCAGATCTGCTTTTAAAAGAGCTACCTGTGTTGTTGGCTACCACCGCTACAAGGACAGTAGAGAATGCTGATTGGCCAGTTATGAAACAAGTGGATTCTTCTGTCTTACTTTATAAATCATATGTCATCTCATCAGAGCATTCTGGAAATAACATTTCTCTTTTCCCATTGGTCCCTAGACATTGCTAATGTGTTTTAATTGGCTAGAGCCCACCAATTCCATTTATATATCTGGCCCTTGATATTTGATCTTCTCAGCTAAGAGAGGTAGCAGCTACCAATATATCCCTAATCTAGTAAGTTTATAGTCAAAGAAACTTCTTAATCATAAAAACTAATAGTATTGCATACTTAGGATATATTCAAAGTCAGGCCTAAGCACTGTACATATATACTGTGAAAATAAAATCTACATTTTATGATAAGGATTTATTATCTTGATTTCAACAATGAGGAACATAGAGAAAATAAGCATTACAACTAAAATCACATGTATATTAAGAGATTGTGTCATGATTCTAGCTTGGATTTAACAGAGATCAGCCCAGGATTTTATGTATTCCTTTGATAGGAAATAATAAGATAGACTCTTTTTTTTTTCTTCTTTTGGATTGACTCTGATCAACAGTAATTTACCTGCTTGGATTAAGGTAACTGATCATCTGGTCCAGATTAACTGTCTTTTAGAAATTAAATAAAATGTGCTGTAGAGATATTATCTTATTTAATCATCACAAGTTATTAGGTAGATGGTAGTATCTTCCACTTCTTGGCTAAAACAGAACTGAGGCACAAGAAGAAAATTTAAAAAAATTCCAATTTCCTATGGTCATACAGTTAATAAGTGATAGAGCCAAGATTGAAATCAAGACCACTTGATTCATACAATATATTTGTAATCTATATATTTTTTTCTCAAATCATCAAACTGACCACAAATTAAAAGTTTTTAGCAAAAATTTTCAGTTGTTTTTTGCTTATTTCCACATTACTTGGTATACTTGCATATCAGCATGTATAGAATTTTCTCTCTTGTCAAGACTTGAATACTTGAAAAAGTTCTTAGTAATTAGAGGCCGCCTCAAGGTGCTCATTTTTGCACCCCTCTCCCCTGGGCAGGACATCACCCTAATGCTTCTCTTCTACTGGAGAAAATCAACAGAACTTTTTCTTTTCCCAAAGAGGGCAGCACTTCAAATTCAATGTGATGTAACAGCTTTCAGGACAATAACCATATTGTTAACATGTTTTATACCCCAAATATGTACAGTATTTAGCTCAATTAACTTTAATGATAGGTTGCAATCGATGAGTCACTATGAAAGTTTTGAGACAGACTATGGTCCGTTATTTCACTTCCAAGAAACAGATTTGATAGCCTTCTTTCTGATTCATCAATGCAAATTTCAACTTGCTTGGCTTATCAACATTGCTGAGAGGGTTTCTTTTGCCTCCATCTGTGTGGATTTTACCTTTCTTGATTTTCATGTATATCATAACTTTTGAAATGACCCATGTACCAAGTCATCTTAATTCCATGTTTCAACCTGAGACCAGATTTTTGTTGTGTTCTCTTTGCACCACTTACTGATTAGTACAGTTTCTTCCAGTGTTCTTCCTCTTGATTGACTTTTGCTGTGGTTGTGAATTGTGGATCAGGAAACTTTAGGAAACTTAGGAAAACATTTTGTTTTAAAGTAGAAAGGTAACGTGTGTGGGTGTCATATATTCAGTTGTTTCTTAAGTCTTTATTGTATCAAAAAGAGAACCTTAAGATTTTTTAAATGATGAAAATGCAGTAATTAATCTTTCAAATAAAATATTCATTTTGCTAAAGTTAGATTTGATCTGATGAAACTTATACTTTTAAGCTGCACCCATGTTTAGTATTTTTTTTTTCATTCTCTTTCTTTTCCTCTGGACAACTTCCCTCTTGTAGTTAACATGTCTAGAAAATGATGTGCAACAAAAGGATTTTGCCAATGCTTAACAGATATGATCAAAATCCCAGAAGGAAACAAGACTCCTTTTTAACACGTGGAAAGAGTGATCAAATATGCATGAAAGGGAGAGGCAAAGAAGGAGACAATGGTACAACAGGAAAAGAAAATATGGGCTCAGGTACACTTTCTCTGAAGCCAGAATTCTTGCCATCTCTGCCATCTCAAATTTAGGGAAAAAAACTTTCTCTGGCTGTCAGTCACTCTTAGTGGTTGGGAGGAGACAGAATAATGTTCCTTACTACAGTGTCAAATGTCTTTAGTTTTGGAATTTTATACTGAGGGAAAGAAGCTATGACTTCCTCTGTGTAGTAACCCTCTCCTCAAATAGACTTGGATTCACTGGCTTTTACATACATTTGGGATTTGGTTCATAAGTTGCAGTCCTATCCCATTGTACTTCAGAATGTGACTATTTGGAGGGAAGCTCTTTATTTTTTTTTCTTTTCTTTTATTTATTTATTTTTTTTAGCAGTTTTTGGTTGGGGCTGGGTTTTTTTTTTGTAATTTTTTAAAATTAAATGATAGCTGTATACATTAATGCAAACATGGGGTACAGTGTAGTGTTTTCAAATACATTTTGAAATACTTTCATCAAGCTGGTTCACATAAATTTCATGTCATTTGCATAGTCATTGTGTCAAAACATTTACATTCTAGTTCTAGAAAAGTTCACTGGTACCCTTGTTAGACCCAGCGGCAGTGCTGCTCTGTTAAGAGAGGAAGACCCACCCTGGAAATATATAAAGATATGAAGCCACAGCGGAAAAAGCCCAGTCGCAGTGCCGTGCTGTTAAGATACAAAGACCCGCCTCGGAAATATATGAAGATACGAAGCCACAGCGGAAAAAGCCCAGCGGCAGTGCCGCATTGCTAAGACACAAAGACCCGCCCTGGAAATATATAAAGATACGAAGCCACAGCAGAAAGCCCAGCGGCAGTGCCCGTTGCTAAGACACGAAGACCCGCCCAGGAAGAATATGGAATGCTGCCCCACCTACCCACAGAGACAACTTCCTTCCCCGGGGCGTAAGGATACCTTTACTGACCGCCACCACGAAGGATTTTGTGGACCTCACTAAGACGCACAATGTTGCCATCTGGCTGGCAAGCAAACACGCACTGTGGTGCACTGCTTTAAGATCTTTTTGGATGCCGCTAGCCTGCATATATTGCTAAAGGTCGCACCAGCTCTTGCGTCTTCACTACTATACAAGCTTTCCTGGTGAAACTGGTACCAAATCACACTGGACCACATCCTCCCATGCTGTGAACTACTGAAGACCTTGAATTAAGGTTTGTCCCTGTGTGGGTTTTCATTTCCAATAACCTTGGTCTATCAATCTTTGCTGTTAAGGGAGACACTCCCCTCCTAGACCTCACAGGGCCTGCCCCCAATAAGGTGACCAGATTTTAACATTGGTAAAGAAGTGAGATACCATTGATGGGGAGGGGGGTGTTCTTAATTAAAAATTCGGTCTACATGGAGCAACAAAAATTTTTATAGAACGCAAAAATAGTATTGTAATGTATTTTTTTAATTTCAACATAAGTACAATTTATAAATATAATACATTTTAAAAATTATGTATAGTATTTTATTCTTTGGCATATTTCTCATTAGAGTAAATTTTTTTAGTAGATTGCTGTCATTTAAAAGGTCATGAAATTTTTCACAAGAATTTGTTAAATTATATTTCACACATAAAATGGCTTTCAAAGTCTCAACACTTTTTTTTTTCTAAGAGTGAATGGTTGTTTATTTTTTGTCAAGTTTTTTCCAATCAAATGGAATTGCTTAATTAAAAAAAAACATTTATTTTCTCCTTAAATACTACAGACAACCTCATTTTATCGCAGCAGATACCTAGGAACAAAACACGGGACCCACCAGAGAAAATGGGGCAATAAAAGCATCAGAAATTCAACTCAACTATGGAAGAATTACTGTTAGCTAGTAGCTCTCAATTCTAAACAGAAGTGTTCCCCACCTATTGGGTTTGACAAAGTTTCTTAGAACTGGGGAGTTGGGAAAGTTAGACTCCTTTTAATCCTATTCCAATTGTTTTCTGCATAGGGAAATTAAAGTCAATGCATCAAATGAAGACCCAAAGAAACATTTAAAAACTTGTTTGACTAGTATTCAGTATGTGAGATTATTAAGTAATAACGTGTCCACCTAGTTAATCTTGTCCTAGAATATATATAGGTTATTTGTAGCCGCCACTGCTATATTTTCTGAAGGATGCCAAGCTGTATGTAAGATCTTTTTGCTAAAGTCCAGACTATCGACACTGATCTCGTCTTTTCTCCACTTGTGTGGGAACCAGAAGCTGGCAGAAAAGTATCCATGATCCTTCCCACAGCCAGTCTCACAGGAGAGGGGGTCAGGGGAGCCAGTGGGACTGCACCATGGTCTGAGTCCTCACACCCACACGTGCACACTAGCAGCTACTGCTGCTGCTGCGGAGGTGGCTTAAAGTCTTAACACATAATTGTGATTTTTCTGATGTCCACACTTTATTTACCATAGAAAAAACACGTTCAGTTGCAGCATTAGTTCCTTGTAAGGACAGCATGTATCCCACAATTTTTAGTGCATTATTGTATGGAACATGGTTTGTTTCAAATGATGAAATATTTCTAACCATTTGTTCTCTATTGTGATTTTTGCTGATGCCCAAGACTTAACCTTTTCCTTATCAATATATATTTTTAATAATGATACCTGATAAGTCATAAGTGTGACTTTCAAGGCTGGCGCTGGACTTTTTGCCGCCACTATAAAATTAAATAATATGAGTACTGTCTGCTAAATTCATGAAATAAATAAATTACTTACCTAAATTATCTGAATAGCTGATTTGTTGACATCACTTGTTTAACTAGCACTAGCACGCAGTACGATGTGTATCGTCTGAGAGACAGTTACAAAATGTTTTCGTC
>CAUYTI010101356.1:0-17672 GCA_963575145.1 Galago senegalensis
AAAAAAAAAAAGGAATCCAAGTGAGAAATTGCAGCACCTAACTGGAGCATATAAATAAGAAAAGACACAGATAAAGGTATAGAAAGGATAGAATACCATCCTCAATCTCACACAACACAACACATGGAGAGATACCCTCACATGAGGGGAAGAAAGTGAAGTGAGTACCTGAGTTCTCTGCAGATGCCAACATGAGGCCAAATCTAGTGAACCCCAGGGCTAGACTAGTCCCCAAAGATCCAAGCTTCAAGCCTGTCACAGTAGACCCAAGTACCTGGCCTGCCCCCAGTGTCAGACTAGCACTGATGAAACCAAGCTTCAGTCCCACCTCTGTGGATTTAGTTGCCATGCCATGCCTGCCTTTCCACTGACCTAGGTATTAGACCTTCCCACCTAAAAATTCCAGCAGAAATTCTGCCCATGAAACTCTTCAGATTAGCTTTCCTAGAATCTCTGAACAGACTGACAGGTGAAGGAATTTTCTTGACAAAACTAGTTGTTTAAGATGGCTACTTCTTCATATGTACAGACACAAACACAAGGTCACAGGATCACAAAAAATCAGGATAGCAAAACATCACAAAAGAAACAAAGTAAGAAATGGAGATCTACAAACCACCTGACAAAGAATTCAAAATAATCATATTAAAGAAGTTAATGAACTATAAGAGAACATACATAGACAACTAAACAATATCAAGAAGGCATCACAAAAACAAAATGAGGTGTTCACAGAGATAGAAACAAGGGAAGAAAGAACCATATAGAAATTCTGGAGTTTAAGAACACAATGCCCAAACTGAACAATATTATAGATAGCTTCAAGAATAAATTCAATTACAGAAAAAGAGGGGGAAAAGGTGACCTTGAAGACAGATCATTTGAAATTACTCAGTCACAGGGGGAAAAAAAGAAAAAAGAAAGACTAAGAAAGAGTGAAGAAAGCCTATAGGCCTTATAGGACACCAACAAATAAATTAACATATTAACAACATTATGGACGTGTTGGAAGGAGCAGAGAAAAATAAAGGAGAAAAAGGAAAAAGGTTATTTGAAGAAATATTAACAGAAAATTTTCTAAATTTGAAGAGATAAATAACCACATCTATGAAGCCCAAATATTTTAAACAT
The DNA here is from genome assembly GCA_963575145.1 of Galago senegalensis. Classification (NCBI taxonomy): domain Eukaryota; kingdom Metazoa; phylum Chordata; class Mammalia; order Primates; family Galagidae; genus Galago; species Galago senegalensis. The sequence goes on from CAUYTI010101356.1 coordinate 1,132, forward strand.
AAAGAGATCTTCACCACGATACATTGTAATCAAATTCTCAAAAGTCAAAGTAAAAAAGAATTTTAAAGACAGCATAAGAAAGGCAACTCAACACATGTAAGGGAATCCTCATAAAACTCTCAGTGGATTTCTTAACAGAAATCTTATAGGCCAAAAGATATTGGTATGACATATTCAAAGTGGCAAAGAATAAAACTGTCAACCAAGAATATTATACCCAGTCAAGTTGTCCTGCAACTATGAAAGAGAGATAAAGTCTTTCCAAGAAAAATAAAAACCTGAAGGAGTTCATCACCATTAGACTTTCCTTATAAGAAATACTAAAGTAAGTTCTTCAGGTTAAAATAAAAGGATACTAGCTAATAACAAGAAAACTTATGGAAGTATAATACTCATTGTAAAAGTAAAACTAGTTAAATTATTTTATGATAGCACAAATACTTTTCTGATAGCACAAAAATAATTTATAACTCTAGTATAAAAGTTAAAAGACAAATATATTTAAATACCTATATCTAGAATAATTTTTCAATATATACACATTATAAAACTGTAAATTGTGACATCTATAGTGTAAAATGTGGGAAAAGAAATTAAAATGTTGAATGTATATAGTCAAGAATAAATTAAGGCAAGGTTGACAAAAGAAAATAAATATCACAGTTCAGAGCAAATAAATAAATAGAAACCAGAAAACTAATAGAAAAGAGAAGTGAAACTAAGTTGTTCTTTGAAAAGATTAAATTGATGAAACTTTAGCTAGATTAAGAAAAAAAGAGATTACTCAAATACATAAACTTAGAAAAGAAAGAAATGCAATGGTTTGAATGACAGTGTCCCCTACAAAATTCATGTTGAATCTTAATCCCTAGTGCAACAGTATTAACAGGTATGGCCTTTAGGAAGGCCACATCTTCGAATGTGTTGTGAGGCATTTTCATGAATCAGATTAGGTGCCTTTTAAATAGGCTTTATGAAAAAAGTTGTGCCCTTTTTACACCTTTTGTCTATTTTGCCATGTAAGGCCACAGTATTCCTCTGCTTCGGAGGATGCAGCACCAAGGTGCCCTTTTTGAAGCAGAGAGTAGCCCTCTTACCAGACACTACTCCTGCTGGTGCTTTTTTTTTGGAGGGATACCCATCCAGAATCATGAGAAATAAATTTCTATTTTGTGTAATTACCAGTCCACAATATTTTTTTCATAGAAGCACAGACTAAGATAAGGAGACATGATAACTGATACCATGGAAATATGAAAGAGTAGGAGAGATATTATGAGCAGTTATATGCAAATTGGATAAACTAGAAGAGATAAATTCTTAGACATATATTCCATGAATGAATTCTAAAGAAATAGGAAATCTTAAGAGACCAATCACAAATAAAGAAATTGAATTAGTAATCAAAAACTTTCAAAGAAAGAAAACTACAGGACTTAGTGGCTTCATTGGTAAATTTTTAAAGCATTTAAATAAGAATTAATTCTAGGTCTTCTGAAACTATTCCAAGGAAGTGAAGAGGAAAAGATTATTTGAATTCTTGAACAATTCAGAGGTTATGGGTTCTGACACCACACACAGTCAGAAATCTGTGTATAAGTTTTATCTTTCCAAAAACTTAACTATTGAGATTCTCCTGCTTCCTAAAAGCCATACTGAGAACATAAACAGTCAATTTACAAATGTTTTTTGTGTTATGTGTATTATATACTATAATTTTATAATTAAGCTAGAGAAAAGAAAATGTTATTAATAACATAGCAAAGAGAAAATGCATGGGCAGTCCAGTAATTTATTGATACTGTAAGTTTATGTTATCTGTTTACAAGATGAATAATCTGTCTAAAATGGCAGGCAACTGCAGCAGCAGACTGCAATCATATCAAGCAATTCAACCTTTTCTTATAACGTCATGACTTTTCTCTGCTTTTGGGGAGAGCTCCTAGCATCACTGGTGGCTAGAAGCTACTGGATTCCATGGCTTTATTCAGGGTTTATGGCATTGCACTAGACAATAGTGAAAAATACACAAGAACTGTAAGAGATCACTTTTTACTATAATACACAATCTACTGGAGACACCAATTCTTCATGTGGAGATGATTAGTGTCACACAGTGTTTTAAGCAGATGCTTGTAGCACTTCAGCTTAGCACAATAACAACAGGAGGAGGCTACAAAATTATTATAGCCTCGGTATGTAGTACAGTATATGCTATAATTAATTTGGTGGAGTTATTATTTAATGCTGCATCTTTATGCTTGTTTACATTTTTCATGATTATGACTTCATATGTGGTCTGTGTTTGTTTGCATATGTTTTGATAATCTTTAACTTTATATAATATATTTATGTATATTTTGTGATAAAATAGATGAGTATCCACACATATTTATGCATTCATGACATATTTAAGTTTATCTTAATTTTTTTTACGATTTCTAGACTATGAAGCTTTTCTGCAAGTTTTTTCAAATTATTCCAAATTCTAATAAATTTTTCTATATATTTATTTTTAAATCTGCATCTAAGTGGACTAATGTAGTTCAAAACAACATTGTTTAAGGTTCAGCTGTACTTCAAACTGATTTTACTAAGCCAGTATTACTCTTATCAAAGCCAGACAAGGGCACTAAAAGAAAATAAAATTACAGGCTCATACCCTTGTTAACATAAATGTAAAAATCCTCAACAAAATACCATCAAACTTAAGTCAGCAGTACATTAAAAGGATCATACATCATAATCAAGTGGGATTTATTCCTGATGTGTGAGGAGTGTTCAATATACTCTAATCAATTAATAATTGTGATACACCATATTAACAGAATGAAGAGTAAAAATAATATGGTTGTTTTAAAAGATGCACAAAAGTATTTGATAAAATTTTACATTCATTCATAATGAGAAAAAAAAAAACTCTCAGCAAAATAGGAATAAAAGACATATACCACAACATAATAAGGACCATATATGACAAACCTACAGCTAATATCATACTCAACAGTGAAGAGTGGAAAACTTTTCCTCTACTCTCAGGAACAAGATAAGAAGGCCCACACTTCCTTAGTATTAAAAGTCCTCAGCAGAGCAATTAGACAAGAAAAAAAAAAGTCTTCCAAATTAGAAAGGAAGAAGTAAAATTGTCCACAGCTGACAGATACGATTTCAAATATGAAAATCTCTAAAGATACTGCTGAAACATTGTTAGAACTAATAAATAAATTACAAGACACAGAATCAACATATGAATATTGTCAGGGTCCCACCCCAAGAGCAGGGTCAACTAAGACCTGTGGAAACTGGTGACAATCAACTGAAGAATTGATTGGTAAAGAAAGAGACATGAGACACAGAGTAAAATTAAAAGTGAGAACTCTGGGGTCCACTGCCCATTTGTGGGCTTCTGGCAATGACCTAGACAGCGTATTTGCTCTACTCTGATTTTATTGAGGTCTATTTGCCCAGAGAGTAAGATGAGGGAGGGAACAAAGATGCCAGCAGTTTCTGAGTAAGCATATCACTCCTATTGTTATCATTATTAACCTTATGGGTAGCCTTCAGAAACCAGAAATCTGAGCCTTGTATTCAGAGAGCCTCCTGCTTGATATCACATACACAGATTTCTAGGGAGGTGTTAAAGTCTGCTAGTTCTCTGTGGAGTAAAATGCCACTGGCCTTAATCTCCTCTGAGGAATTGGTGAGCGGGAGGCATCTTCATCCCTTACCACCACAGAATATCTTCCTGTGCAATAAGGGATGATAAGGAATATAAGCTCTTCTGCCCATATATCAGGTCTTTAGCTTCTCCCTTGATCTCCACCCAGGTAAATGCAAATCTCCACCATGGACTTCTGCTTTGCCTGTTTAATGGGCAGGAAATTCCCTAGAAGATGTATTTTTTCCTAGGACTTGCTACATTCTCTTCTATGGCCATTATTTTCCTCAGCATGCTCACAGACCTAGCAGAGTGTTTATAAGCTGTATCCCCAACAGGCTAAAATTTCAGAAAAGGCAAGAAGCTTGCTAGCAAAGAGTTATGCACCAAAGACTATGAACATTGACAAAAGGAACTGAAAAAGACACAAATCAATGGAAAAATATACCATGTTCATGAACTGAAAAAACTAATATTAGAATGCTAATAACCCAAAGCAATTTAAAGATTGAATGCAATGTTAATCAAAATTCAAATAGCATTTTCCCCAGATTTAGATAAAACAATCATAAAATTCATGAGGAACCACAAACCCAAATAGACAAAACAATCTTGAGTAAAAACAATATAGGTGGAAAGATTACATTTCCTATTTCAAAATATATTACAAAGCCACAGTAGGCAAAAGATTATGGTACAGGCATAAAATCAGACATATGGCTAATGAAACAGAGTAGAGAGCCCACAAATAAATCCATGCATCTGTCTATAGGCAAATGACTTTGACAAAGTTGCCAAGAACACAAAATGGAAAAAAGATAGTCTCTTCAATAATTGGAGTTAGGAAACTGAATATCCAGATCCAAAAGAATGAATTTGGATCCTTATTCCACATCATATACAAAAATTAACCCAAGTATGTTGAACCCTTAAATATAAAACCTGAAAGTGTAGGGTGACTGGAAGAAAACATAGGGGAAAAAGTTTCTGACATAAGTCTAGGCAGTGATATTTTGGATATAACACAAATTATACCTGTTAGGATAGCTATTACTAAAAAGGCAAAGGATACCAAACATTAGCAGGGATGTGGAAAAATATAATTCCTGCACACTGTGGCTGGGCATGTAAATTGGTACAGCAATTAGGGAAAATAGCACAGAGTTTCCTCAAAAAATTAGAAATACTACTAACATGTGGTCCAGTAGTCTTACTTTGCAGTATATATTCAAAGAAAATAAGATCAGTTATATTTAAGCGATATCTACAGTCGCAAGTTAACTGCAACATTATTCACAATAGCCAAGTACTTGTTCATCAGTAGATTAATGGGTAAGTAAATGTGCTATATATAAATACAATGGAAAATTATTAAGCCTTTAAAATGAAAGAAATTCTTCTATTTGCAACAATATAGATGAACTTGGAGGATATTATATTAAGTGAAATAAGCCAGGCACAGAAAAACATATACTACATGTCCTCACTTATACCTGAAATCTAAAAATATTGAACTTAGAGAAGCATAGAGTAGAATGGTTGTGGCTTGGGAACAGGGGGTGGGAACATTGGGGAGATATGGGTCAAAAGGAAGAAAGTTTTAGTTATGCATGATGAAGAAGTTCTGGAAATCTAATATACATCATGGTGACTATAGTTGATAATACTGTATTACATACCTGAAAGTTGCTCACAGAATAGATCTTAAATGTTCTCATCACACAAAAAAAGACACCTATGTGAGGCAAATATGACAATTATATTAAAACATGTTGTCACCTTAAAAATAGTACATAGTAAAAAAAACTAACACCTATTGACTAAAAAAATGAAAGGAAAAATTAAGTAAAGCTGTCTAGTAATAATAGAATGATAGAAATAAAAAGTGAAGTCAAAATTAAAACTATGTCCTTCATGGAAAGCAGCAATACCTAAGATAAAGCTATTAAGAAATGGATAAGACTTCTCTGAAGAAACCATAATTCAAGAGTTGAATATATCATCAAATATTCATGTCTAGGAAGACTCAAGTAAGGATATAATTTCTCCCCCAAATTAATCTAAAGGTTCATAAAGACCATAAAAATTTCTGTGGAAGTTTTCCGAAGTTGAAAATTGACCCAAATTTCATTTTGAAAAATAAAATTTAGAGCCACAAAAAGAATATATATGTATAACTAGAACAAATTAAATAAATAAAATAACCTGAAAATAATTTTTAAATATTGTTAAAATTAAAATATGTATTTGTGTATATTTGCTTGGTTGTAGTTAGTAATATTGTATTGTATATTTGAAAATTAAACAAATGTTGTTACTATATATAAAATTATTAAAATGGTAGAACACAGACCAGAATCTCAATGGGGGAAAAAGGAGTATAGATTTTCAGGTAGACATTGCAGCATGAACATATTTTGCATCTTCCAGGATTTCTAGCAGAATGACAGTAAAGAATGACAAAGTATGGACCAAAGAAAAAAAGATTAACAAAAGACAAATGGAAGATGTCAATAACGTAGTTTTAGATCTTGGTATAAAGAACAGAAAGTTGAGTGACTCTTATGCCTTGATAATGGCACACTAACTATTAAAATCAGATTGTGCAAAGCCAAATCTTTTTTTAAAAGAAGTTATTGTTTTGTTTATTGACAATTGGTGGACAATTACATAATTAAAAGATTTTCTTTTTCATTATGAGAGAAAAAAATATTTGTTTATTTTTTTTTTTTTTATTGTTTGGGATTCATTGAAATGTACCAAGAATTAGGTTACACTAATTGCATTTGTTGGGTAAAGTCCCTCTTATAATTGTATTTCTTCCCCAAGAGGTTTGCCATACACCATGACTCCCACCCCTTTCCCTTTTCCCCCCTCCTCACTCCTTCATTTCCCTACCCCCACCTTATATTAGATCTACTGCCCTCATATTAGAAGTGAATACATTCTATTCTTGTTTCTCCATTCTTATGATACTTTACTAGGAAAAATGTGTTCCAACTCCATCCAGGTTAATTCAAAAGATGTAAAGTATCCATCATTTTTAATAGCTCAATATTATCCCATGGTATACATATACCACAGCTTGTTAATCCATTCCTGGGTTAGTGGGTATGTAGGTTGTTTCCACGTTTTGACAATTGTAAATTAAGCTATGATAGACAGTCTAGTGCAAATATCTTTATGATAAAATGATCTCCGTCCCCCCCGGATAGATGCCTAGTAATGGGATTGCAAGATCAAATGGGAGGTCTAAGTTGAGTTTTTTGAGGATTCGCCATACTTCCTTCCAAAAATGTTGTATTAGTTTGCAGTCTCACCAGCAGTGTGAAAGTGTTGCCTTCTTTCCACATCCACTCCAACTTCTGCAGCTTTGGGAGTTTATTATGTGGGCCATTCTCACTGGGGTTAGATGATATCTCAAGGTGGTTGTGATTTGCATTTCTCTGATGATGAGGAACGGTGAGCATTTTTTCAAATGTTTGTTAGCCCTTCATCTGTCTTCATCAGAGAAGGTTCTGTTCCTATCTCTTGCCCAGAGGAAGGTAGGATTGTTTACTTTTTGTTGTTGTTGTTGATTAATTTGAGTTTTCTATAGATTCTAGTTATCAACCATTTGTCAGATTGATACCCTTCAAATATATTTCTTATTTGAAAAATTATTTGTTTTTATCTTCAACTTCCACATCTCATTTGTCTGCTTACTCATGAGTTTTTCCCCATATGTCCCCTAGCCATTTGGATTTTCCATTTTTGTCTTTATTTATGTTTGCCTGTTTTCATATTGGGTCACTGAACTTTTTCTTGTTGTATTTCAGGAGTTTTTCTATTGTAGATAGCATTGACATTTTGGAAGATTGCAAAGTAGTGGACAAGTAGTAACCAATTTAAGGTAGGGAAGCTAATATACAAGCCAATCAGAGGCCAAATAAAGTACTGCTCCTTATTCCTGGAAAGACATGGGCTGAAGATACCATATCTGTATATAAGAGTAAGGGCTAAGACAGAAAAGAGGAGAATTTATTAAAAATAGTAAAGGTTATTAAAAGGTGATTACCTTCTCCAATTCATGCAGCTGACTTCTTCAATCATAGACATCAGAAAGTGTAGTTTTCTCAGTTAAATGTCAGGGGTCAGAAATTCCTGAAAACACAGGAAGTAAGTAACTGTACTATAACTAACCCTCTAACGAAGCTGTAGAGTTCATCTCCTGAAAAGATATATATTTGGTGCACAAGCAACATTTCATCCACTGTTCCATAAACAAAATAATCTACTGATCTCATATATACAGAGGGGGCCAAAAATGTAATATACTAGTTATATTTGTCTTCTGCAATTACAAAATATATAAGATACAATATACAAGTTAACAAACATTCTATGTACATATTGAATATTATAATTTTAATACAGTTTTTCCCTTTCCTAAAATGCATATACCCTTTTTTGGCACCCTCCATATGCTGCATGCCAAAAACAGACACATTTTAAGAGATGTTATCTATGTATTACTTTTGCTCAAGCTAGTAGTTTGACATAATAAGGTGTGTGGAATCTGACGGTAACCACTCTGAGCCCTTCTTGTAAAGTCAAACATAATTTGTGTTCATCTTTTGTTATCAGTATACATTGAATATTATAATTTCAATACATTTAATTTTAATTTCCCTTTCTTAAAATGTGCATACATTTTTGGGCACTCTATATAATACATGCCTTTTAATCAGCTTTCTAGAGCTTGATTCGAAAATACCATGAGACAGGATTACAAGATATATAAAGAAAGGTTCCAACAAGAAAGGCAGAAACCAAAATGAATGTAAATTAATGTAATATAAAAGAAAATTAATGTACAAGGATCAAAAGGAAGCTTTAAAGTATACTATCTTCATAGCAATAAGAGAAGACATTGTATCCATGAAGAAAGAATAGGATATTATAAAAAGAGTGCACACGGGGAATAAGAAAATAATAATACACTAGCTAAAAAAAAAAATCTAGTGAAAATTAAGGTCCGTGAGTTTAAAAAAATTCTATAAAACAACACAATAAAGCAATGAGAGAAAATAGGAGCTAAAATATGAGAAACTAGAGGACTAATTCAAGAGGTCTAATTAATACAAGTTCCAGAAAGAGAGAACAAGAAAGCACAGATGAGGGCAAACATGTGTATCCGAAAAAGAAAAAAAGATAAATTTTCAAAGAAATAAGACAAAACATTTTTGAAGATTAAGAGACATAAATTTACTCAAAGGCCATTTCTACCAATCAGCACAAGTGACGGGAAAGAGGTCTGCAAGTACATCATCATGAAACATGAGTGTCTCAAGAATAAGAAAAGATTCTAACCTCCCCCCCAAACAAAAACAAAAACTGAGATCAAGAATCAGAACAGCACAGAAATTTTCAACATCATCATGGAAGCTAGAAACAATGAGAAAAAAAAAAGTCTTTATTCATTTTAAGAGGAAATGGTTTCCAATCTAGAATTATCAATCAAATGTGTGAGCTGAAAATATTATATAAAAACTTGTATATTTTTATATATATAGGCTCCTCAAAATAAAACAGTTCCCATATATGCCTTCTCAATGTAATACTAGACTAATTTGCTGCAACAAATTTAAGGAAAATGATGAAATAAGACCCCCCAAACAGGAACTTAATCACAGGGGGAGTTATAAAGGGAATTTCAGGAAAATGGGGAAAAAGTCTTAGGATGCGGTTTTGTACAGTGGGCCAACTAATTGAGTGGGTCAACTAATTGAGATTGCAGCAAAATGATGGAGAATATTCTTCAAAAGGGAATTATGCATCCTCTATCAAGGGAAGTTTCAAATACTAGTAGCCAATTTGGTGGTAAAAGAGATTTGCATATGAAGAAAATTAAGTGAACCCCCAAATGAGATAATTATTAACTTCAGTACAAACAGAAAAGTGAATCAGAAAGAAAACTTAAGCTCTGTGCAATACTTAATGATCTGTAAATGATTGTTAGGTAATAATGATATAATAAGTGAATCTAATTTAGCTTAAAATTATCACACATCTATATTGAAAAGATGGCTGACAATAATGAGGAATTGGTGGGATGGGAGGAGTGCTAAAGATGAGTTAATCTTACTCTTAGCTAGTAGAAGATTGATAGTTATTACCTGCAATTGAAAAATCAAAAAGTATGGGCTTGGTGGTTCACACCTGTAATCATAGCACTCTGGGAAGCCAAAGTGGGTGGATTGCCTGAGTTAGGGAACAGCCTGAGCAAGGGCAAGACCACATCTCTAAAAATAGCTGTGTGTTGTGGTGGGCACCTATAGTCTCAGCGGCTTGAAAGGCTGAGGCAAGAGTGTCGCTTGAGCCCAGGAGTTTGAGGTTGCTGTGAGCTATGAAGAAGAAAGAAAAAAAAAGAAAAAAGAAAAATCAAGAAATGCCAAAGAAGCACATTATTTAGAAATGCAAAAGCAAATTAATTAAATACCAGAAAAGAACATTTAAAAATTCAGAAATGGTTATCTTTTGGTAGCAGGATTGGGAGGGGAAGAAACATGAGCAGAGGAATGCTATTTTTTGCTAATAATCTTTGTTGTCCTAGTGGAAACTTAAACCATGCATATGATGTTATTTTGTTAAACATTAAACAGCCAGAAGATATGAACAGAAAACTTAAAAAAAAATTAAAAGATATATGAAAAGATACAAAACTTCAATGAACAATCAATAGTCAAATTTAAACTAGAAAATATTTTCACCTATTATATGGGCAACAATTCACAAAATTTATAACGTCAGGAGCTAGTAAAGATGGTCGAAGGATACTCATTAGCCCACTTCTTCAGAAAGGAACACTGGAAATTCACAATTTAAAACATGACTCAGATCCAACAAATCTACTTCTATGTCCTCCTTCCCTCCTCAAGGAAAACATGAGAAACCTTTTAAAAGATGTGTGTAAGAGCACATTTATGAAAGCATCTCTTATAGTAGTAAAACAGAGGAAACAAGCTAAGATTCATTTTCGAAAACATATTTAGAAACTAAATGGATGATTTGTAAAATAGGAATTATGCACAATTAAAATGATTATGTAGATTTATATTTATGATCATGGAAAGCACAACAAAGTACATGTTGGCAACATATTAAATCATATGGAAAATGCAGGTAATATCAGGTAATGCCTCAATATTTAAGTTCATCATAATCATTTTTGTTTCTGAAAAGCACTCTCCTCCTCTATTATGCATTATTTTAAAAGCTTTTTTCTAACTATTCTGTTTATTCTATTAGATTAATTTTAGAATTAATTAACTGTTGTCATGGTCCCAAGCTGTAATGTGTGATCCCATTCATCCCCACACTGGCTATCCACCCATCCAGACATCCACGCAAACATAAATGCTCTTGTCCTGAACCTGTGGTTATGCAAGTGCATCCACCTTTCTACCTCCCAATCTCTACTGACTAATCTCAAGAGGGTGGGGTGACGTCGGAATAGTGGGAAGAAGGAATTATTGTTCCCTGTTTTCTAATATCTGCATTGTTTTGATTTTTCTTTTGACAATGAAAAAAATATTATTTTTGTGATCCTCTAAAAATGCATTTCCATAAACAAACAAAACATAATATATATATTTTCTAAAATGTTTTTTTCAAGACCAGTCACTCATCTTAGAGCCTCTTTTGTGCCATCACCCATTTACAGTGAGCAGAGAGAAAAGATAAGGGTAAGTGAACACCAGTTAAGAGTGTGGGGTGGGAAAGAGGGAAGAAGAAACTGAAGCCAAATGAGCAACTTTACAGATTTGTTATACCTACGTAGATACATACTTTCAAATTTTTCTTTCTTTAATATAAAGAACATTCATGCTCCTTTTAGATAATTTGGGGAAAATGGTAAAGAAGAAAGAAAAAAAGAAAATTGCCTATAAACACTGTTAAAATTGTGGTACACTCTTAGATATAAGTAGATTTAAAAAAAAAAAAGACTATATATTCCCTTTATACCCTCCCATATTCTCTCAATATTATATCCTGAGCATTTCCCTATGTTTTTAATATTTAAGATATAATGTCTGCAAATATTGCATTATATTTCTTTAACCATTCCCCTATTGTCAAATATTTGGATTGTACTATTTGTTCTATTACAAATCTTTTTAGGAAAATCCTTACACAAAACTCTTTGTAGAGCTGCTGGTTTCTCTGGAATAAATTTTTCCTAATGAAATTACTGTGTCAAAGACTATAAGCCATTTTAGGCATTATAATAGATCAGCCCAATTGGCTTTTAAGAAATTCACACTTGTTTACACTCCAAATAGCATCGTGTGAGGACTATTTAATGATACCTTTGCTAACATAGAAAATTTTTAAACCATTCCTAATTTGATAATTGAAACATAATTGATTTTTTTTTTCTGGCTTTGATTGCCAGTGCTGGTGTTCTTGTTTTTATTTTTTTGTCGGTCATCTGTATTTCCTCAACTGTGACCTTTTCCCATGCCCTTTGTTTAGTTTTTATTTTCCTATTAAAGGTATTAATGATTTTACAATTGATTTGTATGTTTTAATTTTTAATTATTATGAGTACATAATAGTTGTTTATATTTATAGGGTACATGTAGATTTGCAAGTATTTCTTCAAAAATAATTTTGACACAGTTTAAGTTCAAATCAGCTGTAAGAAACAGGACAGAGATGTCCTGTCATACCCTCCACTCACTTTCCCCTGATGTTAACATCTTGCATAACTACCTTACGTCACAATCGATTAGCCTTATTCAAATGTCACCAGTTATATATGCCCTGATGTGGGTGTGTGTAGTTATATCCAATTTAATCCCCGGTGTAAGTTTGTGTATCTACCACCTTAGTCAAAACACACAACAGTTCTGCACAAAAAATCCTCATGTTATCATTTCACACCCATTTTTTCCTCCCTCCAAATGCCCCTCTCCAGCCCTTGCTAACCATTAATCTGCACACTATTTCCACAATTTTGTTATCTGAAGACTATTTTTAAAGGATTTTTATATTCTACGACCTTTTGTGCTCTGCCTTTTCAAGTCAGCGTAAGTCCTTTGAGAGTCTTGCAATTTGTTGCATGTACTGAGGGGCTTCAGTTTGAGGCTCTTACAAATAAAGCTATTATAAACATTTATTTACAGACGACAGTGTGAGTACAGATTTTTGTTTCCCTGGGATAGATGCCCAAGAGTACGATTACTGGGTAGTATGGTCATAGTGTGTTTAGTTTTATAAGAAACTGTCAAACTGATTGCCAGAGTGACTTCACTATTTTACATACAGGAGCATCTATATGGGTCACTCTACGTTCTCACCAGAATTTAGTGTTGTCACTACATTTTATTTATCCATTCTGAACGGTCTGTGCTAACATCTCCATGTGGTTTTATTAATAGTTTGTACTTCCTTAATGATGTTGAACACCTTTTCATGTATTTGATTTGCCATCCATACATTCTCTTCGGAGAATTGCTTATGCCTTTCACCCACTTAATAACTGGAATTTTTAATGTTGACTTTTGAGAGTTCTTTATATTTACAGATGCGAATCCTTTTCCAGAAATATGGTTTCCAAATATTTTGTCCAGTAGCTTGTCTTTTCATGCTCTTCCCAAAATCTATTGCAAACTAAGAGTTTTTAATTTTTATGTAATCTAATTTATCAATTTTTCCTCTATAGATGATGCTTTTGATGTCAAGTCCAGAACTTTGCCTAACGATAGATATTCAGAAATGCATCCTACATTTTTTTTCTTGAAGTTTTATGACTTTTATGTTTCGTTTAAGTCTGTAGTCCACTTTGAGTTAATTTTTATACAAAGTATGAGGTTTAGGTCAAGCTTTCTTCTCCCTCTCTCTCTCTCTCTCTCTCTTTTTTTTTTTTTTTTTTGCCTCCTGGATGTCCAGTTTTTCCAATATCATTTGTCCAAAAGGCTATGTTTTCCATTGAATTGCTTTGGTAGCTTTGTCAAAAATCAATTGCACATATTTTTGTGGATCTATTTCCTGGGTTCTATTTCATTCATCTGTATCTGTCTCTCCACCAATATCACATTGTCTTTATTACCATAGCTATATAGTAACCTTAATAGAGTCGGATAATTCTTCCTACTTTATTATTATATTTCAAAATTGATTTATATTAGATCCTGTTATTTTCATATAAATTTTATGATAAGTTTGTCTCTATCTACAGAGTAACCTTGCTGAACTTTTGGCAAGTATCATATTAAAACTGTAAATCAACTTGGGGAGAATTGATATCTTTCCTATGTTGGCTTTTCTAATCCATGAACATGGATTGTTTCATCATTTATTTAGGTCTTTGTTGAATTCTTTTATTAGCATTGTGTGTAATTTTTAGGACACATATTCTGTACATGTTTTGTTAGATACATACCTAAGCATTAATTTTTCTTTGGAGCTATTGTAAATGGTAATGTGTTAATTTCAGTTTCTGTATACTTTTTATCAGCATACAGGCATGTAGAGAAGGAATTGGTAATTGTGTATTAACTTTGTATTCTGCATTCTTGTGGAACTTACTAGTTCTGGGATTTTTTTTTCTGGGTTCTATTTCATTCATCTATGTCTCTCTCTCCACCAATATCACATTGTTCCTTGGGATTTTCTATGTAGACAATCATGTCACAAATCTGAGTGCTGTATTCTTTATAATTTGCAGGTCTTTTATTAATTTTATTGTTTTATTGGAGTAACTTTAACTTTTGGTACTATATTTAATAAGGGTAATGAGAGTATACATTCTTCTCTTGTTCCTGAAACGAACATATCTTAGGAGAAAGACATTCAGTCTTTCATCACTAAGAATAATATTAACAGTAGCTTTTTTAAAAAATGTTTTTTTAATTAAAATCATAACTGTATATACATTTATGGGGTACAATGTGATGATTTGATATATGATGTGGAATTCTTAAATCAAACTGATTAACATAGCCATCGCCTACCTCACTTATTTATTTTTTGAGATAAAGTATTTAAAATTTAGTTATTTTGTGATATATCCTTGCATTGTGCATATTAGGTAAAAAACAAAACAAAACAAACAAAAAACCTCTCTTTATCAAGTGGAGGAAGTTACCACTATTCCTAATTTCCGAAGACTTTTTATCAGGGATGGTTGTTGGATTCTGACAAATACTTTTTTTGCATCAATTAATAGAATCATATGCTTTTTCTTCTTTAATCAATTAATATGATGTATTTCAATAGAATATTGTTAATGTTCAAACACTGTTCCATAGCTGGAAGAAATCCTACTTGGTCATGGTGTATATCAATCTTTATGGATTCTTGGGTCATGTTTGCTAATATCATATCAGAGATTTTGCACCGGAAGTCATGGAAGATATCATCCATAGCTTGCTTTTTGTTGTATTATCTTGGTCCGGTGTTGGTATCAGGGTAGTACAAGCTTTATAAAATTGTGTTTTGAAGCATTTTCTTCTTTTCTATTTTCTGGAAGATAGTATTAAACTGGTTATTAATTTTCCTTTAAAAAGTTGTTAAAATGATCTAGTGAAACTATCTGGGCCTGAAGATTTCTGTTTTGGGTGCTTTTCAATTAAGAATTCCATTTTTAAATAATCATACAACTATTTAGATTGTCTATTTTACCTTAATTGTCTTTTTGACACTTGTGTTTTCTAGGAATTGATCCGTGTCTTCTAAATTGTCAAATTTATGAGTATAAAAATTGTTTGTGGTATTGCTTTATTATCTTTAATGGCTGAAGATCTATAGGGATACACATTGTTTTATTCCTGATATAGGTGATTAGTATCTCCTCTTTTAAAATTTTTATTAGTCTTATTAAAGTCTTATTAATTGTATTTAATTATTTTCAGAATCAGCTTTTTGTTTCATTGATTTTTCTTTATTCCTATCTCAGGTTCAATTTCATTTATTTCTCTTCATTATTTCCTTTTTTCTACTTTGATTTATTTTGTGCTTTATTTTCCATATTTTTTGCCAGGTAGGAATTTAGATTATTCATTTGAGACATTTCTTCTTGGCTAAATGTAAGCCTTCCATAGATTTTCCTTCTAGGATTGCTTTAGCTGCATTTTTTTTCCTAGTTTTTGGCCAGGGCTGGGTTTGAACCTGCCACCTCCAGCATATGGGGCCAGCGCCCTACTCCTTTGAGCCACAGGCACTGCCCTATTTAGCTGCGTATTTTGATATGTCATATTTTCAGTTTGATTTATTTCCATATATTGCTATTCCTTGTTGAGACTTCCTTTTTGACCAACAGATTATTTAGAAATGTTTTATTTGACTTCCAACCACTTCAAGAGTTTCCTATTCCCTTATTGATACACTAGAACACACTATGTATGATTTCACTTCTTTTATATAACCCGAGGTTTGCTTTATGGCCCAACATATGATCCAGGTTGATGAATGTTCTATGAATACATGAACAAAATATGTGTTATTTTGTTGCAGAGTGTTCTTCAGCCCATTTAGGTCCTGTGCTACATAATATCCTTGCTATTTTGGGCTTGTCTTATTAATTGCTGTTAGAGAGCTGTTGAAGTTCCCAACTATAATTGTTGATTTATCTATTTTAGCCCTGTCACATTTTGCTTTGTGTATTTTGATTCTCCCTTATCTGATGTGCCTGCACTTACGATTGTTGCATCTTTCTGATGAATGATCTTTCTTTTTTTTTTTTTTATTGAATGTTAACTATGTACATTGATACTCTTCTGGGGTACAGTGTGGGGTTTTCACATGCATTCTGAAATACTTCCATCAAACTGGTCAACACAGGCTTCATGTCATTTTCTCAGTTATTGCTTTAAAACGTTCACATTCTACTCTTAGA
>CAUYTI010101357.1:0-19430 GCA_963575145.1 Galago senegalensis
TTGCTGTGAGCTGTGATGCCACGGCACTCTACCCAGGGGGACAGCTTGAGGCTCTGTCACAAAAAAAAAAAAAAAAAAAAGAAAGCTACTCCACCCTCTCCCTCTTTTGGGAGAATAAATTTCCATGATTTATTCAACTGGGTACACACATCTTGGATGTATGCAGTATTTGCCTAGAATTTGTTGTTGTTCCTTTATTTTGACCTCCTTGCACCTTCCCATTCCTCACGCTACTTTGTAGGATGTGGACTTCCTATCCCATCTTCACCCAGGCAAGTTTAATAATCTAGTTTAGTCATAAACCCTCAAAGCCTGTTTAGGTTTTCTGAGCCATCAAAGGCATAGCCAGGGGCAACGAATGTTGATAAGATTCAGTTTAGAATTCCTAGTCAAAAGGGGAGGCTGGTGTGTACAGGGAGTTTCTTGAAATGTGAACCTTTTATTCCTGAAATGATTATGATAGGATGGTGATTATTAATTAATACATTTTGACTTTCCAAAAGGAAGTTTGAGTAACAAGGAAACAAATCTCCACAATGTCTGATAGTGGGTAGGCCAAGTCCAGCAACACAAACTTAGCTGGACAAGAATGACCATCTCCAAGGGCAGCAGGAAGCCAAGGAGGGAGTTCACTGACCGAATGCCACCCAGGAGGGCTGAAGGGCACAGGTCCCCATTTTCACCTCAGTGATGGCTTAACAGGACTGGATCAGAGTAAATCCAGTGTAAGTGAAGAAGTATTAGAACTGATACAGGCGTGCCTTGTTGATTGTGTTCCTCTTTAGAGCAGATAATTGTTTGTTTTTTTTTTAGTCTGGTTAGTGGCAACCTGTATCAGGCAAGTCTAACAGAGCCACTTTTCCGTAAGAAGTGCCTACTTCATGTCACAGTGTCACACTTTGGTAATCTTGCAATGTTTGAAACTTTGTCATTGATATTATATCCTGGTGACCTGTGATCAGTGATCTTTGATATTACTTAATTGTAATTGTTGGGGGCACCACAAACCATACCCAGATAAGACCGTGAACTTGATCCCAATACATTGTGCTGGTTCTGAGTGCTCCACTAACCAGAAATTTCCATCTCTCTTCCACTCTTTGGGCCTCCCTCTTCCTAAGACAGAACACTATTGAAATTAGGCCAATTAATAACCCTACAATAGCCTCTAAGTCAGTGGTTCTCAACCTTCCTAATGCCACAGCCCTTTAATACAGTTTCTGCGGGTTGTGACACACAAGTTGAGAACTGCTGCTCTAAGTGGTCAGGTGAAAAGTGTTGCACATTTCTCTTGGTTCAACCAAAAAGCTAGAAATAAGATGAAGTTTTGTGCAGGAGCCGTGTTGAAAGCTAAGACATGTGGCCTCTGCACCAGTTACCAAGCTGTGAATGCAAAGGAAAAGTTCTTAAAGGAAGTAAACCATGCTAGTCTGGTGTCCCTGCCAATGCTGAGAAAGCCCTTATTGCTTGACACTGTGGGTGCAGAAGATCGTAAGAGACTGCTGCGAACAATTCCATGCCAACAATTACATAACCTGGAAGAGGCAGAGAAACTCCCAGAAACACACACCCACCAACATATAATCAGGAAAAAACAGAAAACTGTGGCTGAGCACGGTGGGTCAGACCTGTAATCCTCGCACTCTGGGAGGGCAAGGCAGGTAGCTTGACCAACCCGAGCCAGAGCGAGACCCCGCCTCTAAAAACAGCTGGGCATTTTGGCAGGTGCCTATAGTCCCAGCTACTCTGGAGGCTGAGACAAGAGAATTGCTTGAGCCCAAGACTTTGAGGTTGCTGTGAGCTATGATGTCACAGCGCTCTACTGAGGGCAACAAAGTGCCACTCTATCTCAAAACAAACAACAACAACAAAAAAGAAAATTTAAACAGACCAATAAGTAAGCAGATTCATTCAGGAATACTAAGTCTTCCACCTGGAAACAGTAAGGAGGGTCTCCAGAAATTGAAAATAGAGCTACCAAATGATCCAGCAATCCCACTACCAGGTATGTATCCACGTGAAACGGAAGCATGGTGTGGAAAAGATGTGTAGTGTCCGCACTCCCACAGTAGCCAAGGTGTGGAATCAGCTTGTGTCCATCAACAGGTGAATGGTAAAGAAAATGTGTGTGAACTTGCCCATGGAAGCCTTAAAAGAAAGAAGGAAATCCTTCTTTGCAACAACATGGATGAGCTTGGAGGACACTAAGTGAAATGGATCAGTCATAGAATGACCAAAGACTGGATGGTCTCATTTGTATGTGGAATCTAAAAAGAGTCAAACTCAACAAAAGCAGAAAGTAGAATGAAGGAGCTGGCGGAGGGGTGGGAGAATCAGGGCTTTTACTTTTTAGTGTGTACTTTTAGTGGATATTTCTTAGGATTTGATGCGTTTAACATTAATGACATCCCATACTTCTTTTCCAACTTGCAAGATGTTAAAAGAGTTTTATGGGTGAATAAATGTAATCTGAACATTTTAATTACTATCCCACTAATCATTTTATCCTGAATATAGAGTTACAGCTTTATGTTTTTACATTTTTACTCCTAAGCGACCATCAATTTTTCAATTCATTCTCAAAATAATCTTGCAAAGGGTGCCTTTAAGAACTTACTAGGGAAATTGCACATCTTTCAAATCAGTCACACTTGAGGATGAGGGAAACCCTACTAAAAATTGTAAAGAGCTGTGCAAATCCAAGGTATTGTTTTTCTTCAGTAAGAGGCACTAAAATCATTTAGCTCACATGATTCTCATAATAGTGTGCAAAGGAGACTTGTGAGTTGATTTTCTTGCTTGTCAAGTCAGCTGGGCTTCAGAAGCCACGTACAATTCCTTAGCAACGATGCCTTGCTTGGCTTCTTGGGGTCTAGATGGTCTAAACTGTAGTGTTTTAACCTCAGCAAGCTGCCCAGACCCTTTTTATATCATTATTGTTCTGTAATAAATTAAGTTATTGATATAAATAAGAAACTACTAACTCCCAAAAGTGCCTAACAGATTAAAGAAAAAAGAATGCAGGATCTATAATAGCTGATAATGGAAAGAACCACCCTAATGACCTCTAAAAACAGAATCATTTACATACAGATCCCTATTGAGTTCCTTTGGATTCCTCTCTACTCAGAAAAATGTTAGTCTTCTGTTACAGATGGTTGACGTTGCCTGTACCCTGACTTCCTTAGTAGCGGTGATCCAGCTTACTTTTACTGATACTGATATTAAATGAGGTCGGGCACACTGAGCTGCATTTCTTGGCTCTCCTCCACTTAAACTTTTACATGGGAGGACCGTCCAGCCTATCATGCTGTCCCTTGTGAAACCGAAATTTGCAATTGTCCTCATGGTAGCAGGGTCAACAGCAAATTCTATCAGGGACCCTCTTCCCCATTCTAGCATGCAACTCAGTCAAAGCAGACATCAAAGCTTCCTTGAAGAGTTAATATGTCACCCAGGAAGTGTGTGCATAAGGACGGGTGTGTCACACAGCTGGCTTTTAAGGAGATGGACGGGGCATTATGACATCTAGCAGCTATGGAGAATACCTCGGTGCTGCCCTGGATTGCCCAGCCCTGGGCAGCACCGTTCACATCATATTGGCTGTCAGTGAAGCTCTCCTAGATACTTCTCTGTCCGGCGGTACACAGCGAACTGTGCATCATTTCACTTGATCTTGAACTGATCACTCAGTTAAGAGCAATACAATAAATGGTAAACATCCATTGAAGGATAATTATGTGCTAGGGGTTGTGATGCAAATGTTACGTTAATTATATAATTTGATCCTCACAACCGTTCTATACATTTTGAATGATGAATATTTTTTCCCCCATTTTACAAATGAGAAAAGAAGGTTTTAGACTCTCTGCATCACTCATTCAGCAGCTACTGAGTGATGGAGCCAAGATCCAGGGAAATGTATGGATCTTACGAGATGGGAGCTGCCCAACCTTGAGCATGTTATCAAAATTCTATTTTGCAGCTGTTCACTGTCAGGCACGTCCTCGAGTTAGCATTTGCTGGCTCTGTTTGTGTCTCTGAAAGATGGCTGCAGAGCACAGCTGCCCAGGTTGTGTACTGCACAAACAAAGCAGTGTGTGATGCCCAAAGCCATGCAAGGCACTCCATGCACCATCTCCCTGGGCAGGCCTAGTCTTTTAGGAGTGTGGCTTCTGGCAGAGAATCATAAGGACGTGTGTGGTTTCTAACAGCAAGACCCTTTGTTGGGATATAGCACAGATATCTCAAGGAGTTGACAAACCAACATTAGTTATCAGAAACATTTGACTTATAAATGTTGACAAACAATAACATGTAACACAAAATAAAGCAGATGACCTCTGTGAAAACTAAATACAAGTGAGTAACACGTAGTCAGGTGCAGAACCATCCCTTCCCCATGAGGACAGGCCTTAGGCCCATAAACATGGAATTCCAAGATGCTCACAGGGCCCCGAGCGTGTCGTACTCTCCAAGTCTTTCAGCATTCCTCTGCTTGTTTTAAAATGAATAGGCAATAAAGGGTAGGTTTCATAAATGCTGTTTCATGTAGCAAGAGTAGGGTGACCAGAATTTAACATTGGTATGGGGGGCGGGGGATGGCATTTCTGGCGGGGGGGGGCGCGGGGCAGGGCCTGACAACAGTGCAAACTTTGATAAGCAGTTCTCGATAATCACTTCTCAACAATTATTTGTTATTATTACAGTTTAACATCATAAAATTAACAAAAATAATATAAAACTCATATTCTGGAGAAATAGCCACATGGCAGCCAAAAACCGTATATTCCTTTCCTATTCTCCCACCTGTTCGTGCATTCTTTCCAAAAATCGGGACTTTTTTAAAAGGACGCGGGACACAGGACAAATTGTTCAAAAGTGGGACGTCTGGTCACCCTAAGCAAGAGCTGCCTTGGCTGACCCCCCAGCCGACGCTGCTCTGTTCTTCCCGTGTCCGTTGTGTTTGGGTATTATTCCTTGGTCCCGCACACGACTCCGGGTTGAATTCTGATTAGTCTAAGTTAATCGTAGTGTTTCATTTCCTTGCCGGCAATTGGTGGAATTGCTTCAGACACTATGATATGAGAAGAGACCTGCTGGGGACCTTCCAGGACAGGCCTCTTTAATCCTAAAGAAGAAAAATATCCCTTTCCTCCCCCTGGCGGGGATGCTCCTGGACCAACAGCATGTCTTGCAAGCCTAAGAACTTCTGCTTTCCCTGTCTGGAGGCTTTCAGAGAACTTTTTAGTTTTGTTTCTTAATCAAAATACACATATGTACTTGAAAAAGATAAAATATAACATTCCCCAACTTTTTCGACCCTGGGGACTGGTTTCATGGAAAACAATTTTTCCATGTGTGTAGGGGGAGAGGGAGGGGAGGCAGGAGGGGAAGCCCAGGTGGACTGGTACCAGGCTGTGGCCCTGAGGGGCTGGAGACTGCAGATATACAGACCGATCGAATGATGTAAACAGCGGCTCCCTGCCTCGGCCCTTCCCAGTTCGTTCAGCACAGGGAGCTGCTGTTGGCTTTCTTAGTTTTCTTCCCTTCACCTCCATGTTTCTAAATAGCATGGCTGTTTCTAAAATTTCCAGTTGGATGTTTTTTATTTCTGCAACACAAGATGAGGATTCAGCTCTTGCGACCTCCACGTAGCTTCTACAATGACCTCTCTCTTCCTAATATATTTATTAACTAAATATTCAGGGTTTACGCCTCAGCCTAGGGGGGCAAATTACTACATCATATTCTCATACCCAGTTTTGTCTTCTCCAGAGCTCGTAATGGCCGCGGTATTTCCCTTTGTGGACTTTTACGATGTAGGTCACTGGTTCACCCCTAAGCTCTCTCTGCCGACACAGGAGAAAGTCTCTGATCCTGTCACACGGTCTGCCAGCCCCGTTTTCTCCATGTGGGGTGGTAACACCCATAAAGGAAACTGCAGCCTCTACAGTGGAATTTGGAGCATGGCACATGTCTCCTCCCTCTACGCCTCTTTAAATGTCTATCCCATTTGTCGTTATTGATATTTGAATTTGACGTTCAGCCCTTCATCTCTTCCTATTAGCCATTGAGTCCGCCTGATGGGCTTCTGTGAAAATAAGTGTGCACTTGGCAGAGGGAACGTGCTGAGTCCCCGGTGGGGTGGTGTGAGCGGGTCTTGCCTATCTCTTGCTCTACCACTGAGGGAGGAGGTGGCAGGAGGAGGTGGCAGGAGGTGGTGGCAGGAGGTGGCTAAGGGCCAGGGAGCGGGGGTAAAGCAGCTGGAAGCTGCTACTTTCTACTTTACAGATTTCCTCTTCCCAGCACCACCCCAGCATCCTCTCCACTCCTGAAGCACCAAGCAAAGGCTAGAGCATTCATCAGGTTAGAGACGGTACCATTTATGGCCTCTCATCCCCCGGAATGCACAATGCATGGGTCTTATTTCTAAAGGCCACTGTGTCAGTCTAGCTTCTCTTTGAAGAGGTTTTTCAAACCTCTGCACAGCACTGAGGATACACACTCCCACGTACACACACAAACATCCCCATGCACAGAGGGGCACTTAGAGGAGAGCTGAGACTCACCAAGAGGGGCTTGACTTTGGCCTGCTGAGTAAGAACTCAGGGTAGCATTCCATCTTTCGGCTTCTGTCAGTTCCTCCAGCGAGTCAACAGAATAACATGTAAGAGACTAACATTAAAACAGTTGGGCTTTCCTGAGCATTCACACAGGTACCTTCAGACATGGTAGATAAAGCTTGAATCACAGGAACCATCAGAGGTACCTGAAACAGACAACCCAATTTCCCATGGTCTCTTTTTCTCATCAAACATCTAACACGTATGAGAACACAATATCTCCCTGGTCAATAATGACATGATCAGGAGGCTAATGTTTATGGCATTTCCCTTTATCTAGCTTGGATCTTAACCTAGTTAGTGAAATGTCCAGAGAAATCAGTTACTCTTGGAGCCAACTAGTTCCAGAGTCTCCCGATCTCTTTCATTTGCTTTTCTGACAATCCTTCTGCCCATCTGCTTATAATTCCAGATAGATACAGCTTCGTCTAAGGTATAAAAGAGTATGCAGTTAAAAAATACGTTTAAAAAACTCCCACCACTAAGACTAGCCACCTTCCATGATTGCTGGGGACCAAGGACCCGAGGGGTGGGAATATAAGCACCAACTACAAGTGTGATTTAGAGAAGTACAGATATGTATATATGAAGTTAAATAGACCTTGACAGACACCAGATTGCAGGGAGGCACTCTGGGGCTGTAGTAGAACATTCCCAAGGAGGAGGGGAAGCCTAGCTCAGTAACAGAGGCCAGGTTAGAAGGAAAGAGTTTCTAAGGATGCCAGCCCTACACTTGAATGCATTTCAGTTCAGCCCCCTGAGGGGGACTCAGCCCTCTGGGGAGGAGAGGTCTGTGTATTCAACTTCCATTCACCTTATTCTTTGGGGTGGCAGCAAGCTCCCGTGCTGCAAGACACCCTTCTGTGATAGTTAGCCTCCCACCCTTACTAAAAGTCATGATGCCAGAAAAGAGAGAGGGAAGAATCTCCTTCAAAATCAGAGAGAGATGAATAGCAGACCCTGGAGAGAGAAGTTGAGGATCTTAAACAGCGAAGAGGTGAGCACCGAGGTCTCTGGGTGCGTGTGCAGGCGATGGTGTCACGCACTTTGAGCAGGTGTGAGTGGTGATACCTGCGGCAAGCTCTGAAACCTACCAGGCTGGCAGGTGAGGCACAGGTGTCCCGGGGCCCAAAGCAAAGTCACAAATCCCATCCCCTGAATACCTAGAATAGATAGATAATGTCCTGCCATTTTATGGGAGGAGATTATCAATATTATCACTGCAGGATCTGACAACCACAGGAATCTGACTTCATACTCACAATTTGGTGAGCTTTGGGAGGTTTATATAGTACTTATATGTACATTTATACCTGCAATGTGTTTACATACACACAAATATACAGTACATACGGCACATATAAATAAAAATGTAACGTTATATGAACCTCATTGAAAACAAAAGATAACACAGGCTCTACAACTAAAATGCATAGCAATCTCAGAAATGGTCATTAATACAGGCACCTAACAAACATATTTTTGGTTTTACAAATGAATCATGTCACAGAAGAAACCAAATGCTTATATGTATTGAATGGAAAATGATCGCAGTACTTTTTTTTCTAGGGATTCACTATCAGAATTTGCACAGTTAATACTGAATAACAATATTGAGCTGTCGAATCATGGTTTGGCCTCCCCCTCCAGCCTCACCGCAGGTGAGATGGTTTAGGACTGTCAAATACCCCCCACCATATGTGCTAGCACAATAGTGTTATCTCCATACACAAAAACTGACAAACTCCTAAAAAGCCTAAACAGCTGACAATTCAGTAGCTTTCACCATATTTGGGTCAGAAATAGGAAGTCTTGGTTTCCCTTCCCAGACCGAGGCTTGGCAATCTGAGGGTTGCTAATTGTTCCCACCGGCAGGAGGCAGGGCCAGGGGGCTGCTCCTCCGTTCCCTGCAAAGTCTGCCTGCTCACCCCGCTGTAATTGGGCGCATCTTGAGAAAAGCCGGGAAGCTGGGGCGACAGCCCCCCCCCTTCCCAGGTGGTGAGATAACCAGCTCATTAAATCTAAACGTGAAGGGCATTTTATAATGAAGAGTCAAACCCAGAGATTTACTTGCCCATTTTTCACCTGCTCCTCTCTCCTGCTTATTCCTTTATACTCGCTAATGGCCTTTCTCTAAGTTATATAATCCTGTCACGGGTATAAAAATATCACTCCAAGGCCGTGCATTTGGCCTAAATCATTCAGCTGTTAGTGGTGGCAGGGCGGGCGTCTGAACCACACTGGAGGCAGCAGGACAGCTGTCCCGCTCTCCATCCATTGTCACTGGGCTAAGAAATGCCGAGATTTTAATAAGATCATAAAGTAGTGACATGCACTGGTATGATAGGTGGTTTTCATTAGCATTCAGAATGCCTGGGATAATAAATTAGAGCAATTGAGCAGAAACGGGCAATTTGATTATTCAACATTTTTCAATACCAGCCCAAGCAGCTGGACCAGGAGCATTGCTGCTGACTTCTCCCCATGCAATCAGGCGGGCAGGGCACAGGTGGGCGCACAGCGATCATTTTCTCCTCCCCACACCCCGGTGTGGGGCCTTGGCCAGTGTCTTCCACGCTTGGTGAGTGTGAATTGATGATCAGGCACAGGAAGTCTTCATATATCTTTGCAGCGGCGGTGGCAGAGTTTGACTGGCTGACTTCTTTTTATTGCAACAGGCCCGTGCTTGAGATCACCATTGCAAAGCAACATGAGGGGGGCCCTGCACACACAGCAATTTACATTCCTGGCAGAGGGGCTATCTGTCAGTCTGGTTTTCCTGCAGAAACTATGATGCAGCGTGAGGCTGGCCTTTAGTCTACTTACTCTGGCTGAGGCGCAGAGGTCCAACTTCTCCAGACCTGTTATTAAACTTTTCCAAGCTGTTTTTTTCATATATACATATACTAATATGTATGATAGTGTCATAATATGTTATAAACATTTAGCTACAAAAGCATCATAAACAACCAGAGAATTTTTTATTGGACAGGGACTCATTTGAACCGCTGTAAAATTCAGTGTTTTTCTGGGCGTCTGCTTGTTTTTGGTGCTAGTCCATTTAAATCACTTTACAGTCTGTTAGTAAGAGGGGGAGACAGAAAGTTCCTCAGAACTGATCAGTGTAGAAGGATGTCCTTGATACGTTCACAGGTTTCTTTGAGGAGGTTTGAGGTTAAGTTCAGAGCCAAGTCATGGCTTTATGAGCACAGGTGTCTGATCCACAGGACTGTACATTAACAACTTGTTTTCTGGTTCAGCGCCTGTGGCTCAAGTGGCTAGAAAGGATGCCAGCCACGTACACCTGGGGTGGTGGGTTTGAATCCAGCCTGGGCCCGCCAAACAACAATAATGGCTGCAACCAAAAAAAATAGCTGGGCGTTATGGTGAGCACCTGTGGTCCCAGCTACTTGGGAGGCGGAGGCAGGAGACTCGCTTGAGCCCAGGAGTTGGAGGTTGCTGTGAGCTGTGATGCTACGGCACTCTGCCCAGGGGGACAGCTTGAGGCTCTGTCTCAAAAAGCCCCAAAAAAGAAACAAAAAAAACCCCCAACTTGTTTTCTTCATATTTTGCAGTAAGCACAGGCAGTAGATGATTGTGGTACTACTACTATTGATCAGAAAAGCATTTGGCTGTTGTGATTTGCCTTTTCAGCAATGATAGACACTTGGCTTCACCCAATAATGGAGTGATTCTCAACCGGCGTCCCATGAAAGTTTTTAAAGATCATTAATTAAATTATTTTCAAAAGATGTTCAAAGTACAGTAAGTATATTCTTTTTTTGGAGACAGAGTCTCACTTTGTCACCCTGGGTAGAGTGCTGTGGCATCATAGCTCACAGCAGCCTCAAACTCTTGGGCTCAAGCAATTCTGTTGCCTCAGCTTCCCAAGTAGCTGGGACTACAGGTGCCCACACAACACCTATTTTTAGAGACAGGGTCTTGCTCTGGCTCAGGCTGGTCTCGAACCTGTGAGCTCAGGCAATCCACCCGCCTCAGCCTTCCAGAGTTCTAGGATTACAGGTGTGAGCCACCGTGCCCGGCCAGTATATTCTTTTTTTCACTCATTTTTTTATCAATATAATTTAAGGGTGCTGTGGAAGTTAGATTGTAGGTTCAAGTGTGTTGTGAGATACCAAACGTGGAGAAGCACTGCTCTCAGATTTTATACTTAGAAGTAGTATAAAAACTCAAAAGTATTCAGTGCTGACATTAATTCCAAGGTCATACCTTTAAAAACTGGCTAATTTAGTTACAGACACTCTACACTGTGAGGTATATCAAGTCTCTGCATCAGTGTACGTATGTGTGTATACAGAGAGACATATACATACATGAATATACTGCAAATTAAATAGGTCTTTGAAACAAGACTACCCACTCATCTCATCCAGTACTTATCCCACAACAATTTGGAACTACTCTTCATAGATGTTTTAAGAGTCTTATAAACATTTGCCTTAGTAAAGTTAGACTACAACCTGTATTAATCAGGTACAGTAGAACCTTCATAGCTGACCACCTCCTCACCTTGACCAACTGAATAAATTGGCCCAATATCACAGATGGCACCTGTAAGGCCCAGGTCCTTACACTGACCAGCTCTGTGTGCTGACTGGCTGGTCACAGTCCCCGGTGCAGTCAACTTCCAGACTGTACTTATATCCCATTATTTTCCTCCTCTCCTTGTTTTTTAGTTAATTCTGCTTCCTTTTGGTTCTTCAGTTAATAGTCTAAAGCGTTTCCGAAGAGGTGTGTACTGGAGTGGAACAAAAGCCCAGGTAACTGGGAAGAACCTTGAGAGTGGTGCCTCTGAGTGTCCTGAGGCCGCGACAGAGGGATGTTCACAGGGTGAGGGCCCAGACAGCTCATCCTGGAAAATTAGAGAGATATCCTCTGAAGTCCAGGGTCTAGCTCACATCCTGCTTTGAGTACTCACAGAGGTCACCTCTGGACTAGGTGAACTTTGAGCACTGCTTTTGTCATCTATAGAGTATATGAAATAACTTAGTCATGCGCTGGGGTTATTGTGAGGATTAATGATGTGTGAACCACTTAGCGTGGCCCAGGGTCCCTGTTTATACTCATTCCCTTGGTGGCCTCGTTTAGGCTCAGGATTCTAAAGACCACCTGTATGCTGATCCCTTCCCAGTTTACATTGCAGTCAGATCCCTCCCCTGATCCCAGACTCTTGATCAAGTTGCCTTCAAGACTTCTGCTCTGCCATGACCAATAAGCCTGTAAGGCTGAATACAACCCAGCCTGAGTGCTCCGTCTCCTGCCTACCTCTTTCCTCATCCTCCTTGGAGCAAAAGCCATAATAATCAGAGGCGTCCTTGAGTCCTCTCTCCCTCAAACCAAAACCCAGCTCATCTGTACCAAATAGTAGAGTATACGTGTGTTTCAGCTACTTCCGCAACATTTACCAAGATGGACACAAAACACACCCAACCCCGGTCACCTCATGCCTGGTGTGACAGATGGCTCCTGACTGCCCATCCGTAGCCACTATCCAGAATATTTTTATCCTACGTCCTGAAGGCAAAATGGTGTGAGGTCCATCAGGTTTGCAAACTTTCTGTAAAGGGCTAGATCATAAATATTTAGGGCTTTGACGGTCTCCATAGCCACCACTCAAGTCTGCCATGTGGTCTGACAGTAGTCACAGATGGCTGCTGAACCAGCAAGGGTGTGTGCCAGTAAAACTCCCTTCATAGGAACGGGCATAGCCCCATCACCCTTGGGCTGCACCAAGGATGTCCCTGGCATTCCCCTGGGATTCCACTGGGCTTGGTCAAGAGGGAATGGCAGCAAGAAAAAAGGAGAGAAAGGAGAGGAAGTTGGAGTGTTTATTCTGTGGGCATCTGTAGGGACCCCACGACCTGGCTGCATCCCCCAACTGCAGTGTCAGTTCTGTCCAGGGGCCACTCCACGCAGCACTGTCTGGTCCTGCATCCCTGTGATAGCTTCCTACTCCCCTCCAACTCCTCTGGCAGTAATTTTTCCACGTGGCTTTCTGACACCCTGACGGTAGCTTTGTAATAGTCCCTCCCCCGCTTTTTTGGACAAAGTCTTACTGGGCTAGAGTGCTGTGTGGTCATAGCTCACAGCAACCTCAAACTCTGGGCTCCAGTCATCCTCCTGCTTTGGCCTCCTGAGTAGCTGGGACTATGGGTGCCTACTACTGCTCCTGGCTAAGTCTTCTACTTTTAGTAGAGATGGGGCATCACTCTTGCTCAGGCTGGTCTCCAATTCCTGAGCTCAAGCGATCCTCCCAGCTCATCCTCCCAGAGTGCTGGGATTCTAGGAATGAGGCACATGCCCAGCCTGTAATGGTCCTTTTACTAAACTGTTCAGTGTGCCACTATTTCCTCTGGGATGTCAACTGACATGCTTAGATGACAGCAATGGCCCTATGCCTACCCTGCCTCCGTCAATCTGTTTTTATTTAAAATGTCATAGTTGGGGGGTGCTGCGTGATATTTTGATACACATATACAATGTATAACAATCAAATCCGGGTGATATTTACCTTCTCTTTACTCTGGGAACTAGTCTGTCTTCAACACAGCAGAGAGGACCATCCTGCTGAACTAGTGACTCTGGTCCTGCCACTCTCAGCTCCTTCCTCCAGCGGCTCCCCCACTCTCGTGTCCTGCCACGATCTGCTCCTGCCACCAGCCAGCGCTCTCCCTCCTCTCAGACCAGAAGGCAAAGCTGACCCTGGCCTGTGTGGCCGGCAGGACCCGCTGTGTCTCCAAGGCTCCATCCCCCTCACTCCGTTTCTCACCGTCCACCGACACATCAGGCTGGCTCCCGCCTCAGGTCCTGGCACCAGCCATTCCTCCGGTTGGACCTGGTTCTCCTGGATTTCCCCTGGCCTTCCTCCCTCACCTTCTCTGAGAGTCACCGAGTCCTCTGCTGGCTCCCCATTTCAAACTTTGATTTCCCCCTCCTGCATTTCCAAGCCTCCTTCCAGCTCCATTTTATATAATACTTCTGTAATATAATACAGATTCTAATGGGTTACACAATGTACCCTCTGCCTAGCATCCCTTCCCACTATACCAAACACTCCCGAGGGCAGGGACTTTTGTCTCTTTTGTACATTGAAGTATTTCCAGTGTGTAGTCCCTGCAGCAGCGGTGCCTGGGACATGCTTATTGAATGAGTATTAGTTATTTGTGAAAATTCTCTGGACCTAGAGGTGGGGAATCTATTCATTTTCTCCATCATTCCTTTCCTTCCTCCCTCAGATTGTTACTCCCTTTCTTCCTCAGCCCTTGACAGGACTGTTTTTCTAATTACAGGAGAAAATAGAAATCTAAATAAAAAAAAAAAAACATCAAGCATTACTCGCACCTTCTCAACCTTCCAAACTGACTTCAATATTCAGTATTCCTTTCCAGCCGCTGTTCATAGGCAGATACGATCTTAAATTTATAAATACAACACAGGTACTATTTCTGTCTTTTACCTTTGGCTTAATTTTCTCACAATAAAAATGGCTTTTTCTCCTGATTATACATACAAACTTAATGAAATGAGCAGTGCATAGAAGAGGATAAAGAGATAAATGTTAAAATCTTACCACCTGACACAAAACCAGCAATTCGACGGTCACCCTATTGCTTCTCTTTGACATCTGCATCCATATGTGTGTCTTAATATTCACTTTAATAGAAAAAAATGGGCTGCATGATCAATTCTATCTTTATCATTGAATCTATTCAAAAATCAGTAACCAGGCCGCTTCCCTAACCAGGGTGTTAAATCTTCTCTGTATATTGCCCTTTATCCATAACCTTCTCTAGTTTGCTTCACTTTCAGGTTGAGATTCCGGTATCTGTTTTTTCTAAAAGAAGTTGGGGAGCAAAGTACATTCTCTCTCAAACTTCAGTATTCAAGGACCATTTTAAAGTAAAACTAAAGAAACTTATGCTAACTCCTGAGTACTGATTTTGGTTATTTTGTTAAAGTGTTACTTAATATATCTTAACACATAATTCAATATATTTCTTTTTTTTTAATTTTTTAAATTTTTAATTTTTTTTAAATTTTTAAAATTTTTTTAAATTTAAAAATTTTTTTTATTTTAATTTTTAAAATATATTTCTTGTGTTTATAGATCTTGTGTAAACCCAAGGCAAGTTTATAAATATAAAAATAGCACTGCATAAAGTTCAAATAACATTAATTTCATGTGATGCACAATGCTATTTTGATGGAGCAAAATGTCTTTTTTTTTTTGAGACAGAGTCTCACTGTGTCACCCTAGGTAGAGTGCTGTGGTGTCACAGCTCACAGCAACCTCAAATTCAAGGGCTTAAGCATTTCTCTTGCCTCAGCCTCCCAAGTAGCAGGCACCTGCCATAACACCCAGATATTTTTTTGTTATAGTTGTCATTGTTGTTTTAGCAGGCCCAGGCCAGGTTTGAACCTGGAGCCCTGGTGTATGTGGCTGGTGCCCTAACCACTGAGGCATGGGTGCTGAGCCAGAATTTTTTTTTTTTATTGTTTGGGATTCATTGAGGGTACAAAGAATTAGGTTACACTGATTGCATTTGTTAGATAAAATCCCTTGTATAATTGTGTCCTGCCCTCAAGAAGTATGCCATACACCATGACCCCCCACTCCCTCTGGAGCAAACTTTCTAATGTTTGGTTTTATGAAATAGCCTCCACTTTGGGTCTATATTAATCTCTCTTGTTTTCTTCAATAACATAGAAAATGTTAATTTGCAAGTGTGTTTTACAGATCAGAATGAACACCTCGTTGGCTACATCAAGTTAATCAGGTAGCGTACTTACTCAAGGCTGTCACTAATCAATTCATGATAGCAAATTTTAGGAATCTGGAGACTTTCATTCTATAAAGTCGTCTTTATTCCCTTAAAGATACTGGTAATCTTAGCATTGCTGCCTCACTGAAGCCTGCTTTTCCACGTCAGTCCTTGCCAGGATGAGGAACAGAAGTGGCTGCCATGTCACTTCTAACACTCTCTTACTTCCCGTTGCTGCACCGGCAGGGAAGGATCTTTGCAGGGTACAAGCTCACCATCTGCCGGCTGCCCCAGGGCTCTGGTGTGGCTTTACTGGCACGAGGTTCCAGGGATGGGATGGCTTCCCTTGTCCTTTGTCCTGTTTAAATCAAAGTCAAACAGGTGTTCTGTGACATTGTTTGGTTATAAGCACCAACTCAGACTTCCAAGCTAAATGATTATCACCGGGTTATTTGCTTGTAAGATGGCTAAAGTGATGATGACGTGCTTATATTTTCCACGTAGCCAGTCACTATAACTAAACACAAAATTATTACATTTTGTTTGAGAGAATAGGAGTCCTGTGCCCCAGATTGAAAAACACAGCATTTAGACCGGTCTTAGGCTTAAATGCTAGGTAGCTTCACAACTAACAAGCTACGCAAACTTGGGTAATTCACTTAACCTTTCGGAACCTTATTTTCCATATTGGTAAAGTGACCCTTATCCTCATATCACAGGAGATCAATCTTGCGGAGTCACCAGGAGGTCATCCCGAGCCCCTGGGCAGATGGAGGTTCCCAAGCCTTTGGTTTCCATGGAACACAGCGTAGCCGGCAAAGCCTCCAGCCCCAGGAGAAGCCTCTGCAGCCAACAGCTCGTTAACCGAGTTCCTAAATCACTCCACAGAGTGGGTGATTATAGACTTAATCACCAGCTAGATATTAAGACCTAATTTTACAACCACAACATTACATAACTTTCCAACAAGCAAGGGGATAATCTGTTTGCATATGAGCAGTCCCTTGTCTAGCTAAAGCATTTTTCTTTCCTCAGGTTAAGACCCAAACTCAGATAAAGACGGCAGGCCAGTTTCATGTGCATTGGAATTACTTACAGCGCCTGTCAGGGGCAGTGTTCAGGGCAGAAGGGGATAGAAGGCAAGTAAAAAACTTTTGTGGGTGATTAAGTGTTTGTTCAAACACAGCTGTGAGCAGCGTTCTATAGCCAGTAGCAGCAGCAAAACAAACAAACAAACAAACAAAAAAAAAACCCCAGAGTTGATAGTTACTCTATAGAGTAACTTTTAATTCATTGAGTAGATAATGTCTTCAGACCTATTATCTTCTTCTAGGCACTTGGAACTCTCTCCGGGAAGAGATGGTCACTCTGGAGAAAAACGTGGCAGACACGTGCACACAGCCCCACGAGCTGTGCTGGGTTACTGAGGCCTGTGGGTGCTGGGAAGGGGTGAAAGCGCTAGCTATGGATTTCATAAAGGTCTTTGCAGATGGAGCAAGCTTTCTTTTATTTGTATTTTTTATTTGCGCACATTTTGAAGCGCAGAGCACTTCCTACCCTTCCTTAGTCTGCCTGCTTTGCTGGAGTCAAAAATCAGAGGGATGATTACCTGCAGGTGGAGTCCCTGGTGGAGTCCACGCTGACGCCCAGGGACCTTTACGTGTGCGTGAGTGCGGAGTATCCGAGCGCACCCCACCGCACCCCACAGCCCTGCCTGCACAATTCCAAGTCTCCTCGTGTCTGGAATGCGCCACTGCGGGAGGCAGTGCAGGAGGCGAGTTGGCGGGTTAAAAAGAAAGCAAGCCTAGAGGGCGGATGAGGAAGCTGGATATAATTTTCCAGGGAAGCCGTGATGCCGTGTTCCCCGGCCAGTGACCGGGCCCTAAGCCTGGCCACAGCTGGCCACTGTGCGCTGTTACGCAGGGATTAGACCCAGCGCCAGAACCAAGAATGTCCTTTCTCTGCCACTGGAGCCCCGGCCACCTCCCGTCATTATTTCCATTATCTCCTCTTCCGTGAGGCCACCTGGCCACGGCCAGGCTTTCCTTGGCTGACACTGATGACTGTGTTTATTCAAAGTCCTCTGCGTGCGTCTGTGTGTCTCGCTCTGCCTCGGCGTCCCCCACCGGGCGGCATGGGCTGCACAGCTTTATGACTTTCTGTTCAACAGCTGGCAGCCACAAATTAACTTTTTGACTTCATTAGGCTAATACGCTGAATTATCCCTAATTTGGAGCACCTGAGGCGCTCCCGCCCGCTCCCTCTCCCCGGCAGCCACCTTCTCTCATCAATCAGGATCTGAGTGGCGGGGAGGCAGCGTATGGAGTGCGGGCAGGCTTGCGCAGAGCCCAGAGTTTGTTTTCCAACTGACCGACTCTCACGCGTTGCGATCAACACGTCCCATCTCTGCGCCAGGGCTGGTGTCAGTACAAGCTGCCACTGCAGGTGCAATGGTGGGGAAGACCGCGGAGACCCACCCATCTCTCCTCCCCGTGGGGCTTGTACCTCTGGGCAGCAGGCAATTTCCCTCCCAGAAAGTGTCAGAGTCGCCCTTGGCAGTGGGAGCTTTGATTCCTTCCAGAATGTTTAGGAAGTTAAAGTTTCATAGCATCCCTTTCACCCCTCCTCATGGTCCCTGGAAAACCAGATGGTCAAAAGCTTTCATTTTATTCACATAGGAAGAAATAAAAAACAAACCCCCAAACCCCAGTTTTACCTTCCTTCTGGATTGACACCTGCATCCAGTGATGGGGCTCCCAGTTGGCTCCCTCCCATCTGGATTTCCTTACAGCCCCAAATAGTTCAACACAGTCTATAAAGTTGAACAAAGACCTTCCTACTATCCTGTCCGGCTCAAGTGCCAATTTTCTTCCCAGAGAGTTTTCCCTGGAGAGCAGTGAAGGAAAACCCGCACAAACGTAGCTCAGAAAATCTCCAGCACGTCCCAGGGCCAACCCCGCGGTTCTACCACGAAATATCTTTCCATCCCAAGGCTCACCTGAAACCTCCCCTCCCTAAAAATTTGGCCTGGAGAAGGAGGCTGGGGAGACAAGGAAATCAGATGAACAAGATTTGCTGGAACAAAAAATACCAAAGCGTCCCTGACTTAAATCTTATAAGGGGAGTTACACTTTATAAAAGCAATTCAGATGAACTTTGTACGTGGAGTGAAGCAGAAGTGGTTTCTCAGAGATAGGACTGGAGTCTAGAAAGTGAACATTAATGTTAAAACCTTAGGTTGAATATTGCTTGATTTTGTTCCCCTGAGGATTTATTTTCTATAAGCTCTTATTTTTATGATACCATATGCCCCAATTTTCCTAGGACAACCCTTGTTTATATCCATGTACCCATAGTCATGACGTAACTTTAAGAAATATTCTCATTAGGACAGTAAGGTCAACCTACTTGTTATTGACTATCACATCACCATTTGTTCCATCTTCCAACCTAAGATGAAAGGCAGATTGGATTAGCTGGGGTTTTTTTATATAACTATTATAAGAGAAAAAATAGCATTTAAGTCTTATTTCCTCACTTGGGGCAAAAGGCAGAGTATTGGAAAGACTGACACGGGAAGTCCTGCAGGACGGGTGTTAGTCCCTCTGGAGACACGACTCTGACCTTGGTCAATCCTTTAACTCTTCCTTTTCCTCATTCTCAGACAAATGAAGCTAATTATGCCTATTTCAAAAGACAATCAGAAGGGTCACATCAAGATACTATATGTATGAAAGCCAGCATGGTGGCCTGAAGAGGAGAGCCTGGCAGATGTGACCACAGTGGGAGCACAGTCAGTGGGGAGCAGTAGTGGGAGCACAGTCAGTGGGGAGCAGTAGTGGGAGCACAGTCAGTGGGGAGCAGTAGTGGGAGCACAGTCAGTGGGGAGCAGTAGTGGGAGCACAGTCACTGGGGAGCAGTAGTGGGAGCACAGTCAGTGGGGAGCAGTAGTGGGAGCACAGTCAGTGGGGAGCAGTAGTGGGAGCACAGTCACTGGGGAGCAGTAGTGGGAGCACAGACA
>CAUYTI010101359.1:0-50780 GCA_963575145.1 Galago senegalensis
GATGGAGCCTCAAGCTATCCCCCTGGATAGAGTGCCGTGGCTTCACAGCTCACAGCAACCTCCAACTCCTGGGCTCAAGCGAGTCTCCTGCCTCAGCCTCCCAAGTAGCTGGGACTATAGGCACCCGCCACAACGCCTGGCCATTTTTTGGTTGCAGCCATCGTTGTTTGGTGGGCTGGGCTGGGGATTCAAACCTGCCACCTTAGGTTTATGTGGCTGGTGCCTTAGCCGCTTGAGCCACAGGCACCGAGCCCCCATGCCATCTTTTTATAAGGGAATAA
This sequence comes from Galago senegalensis, assembly GCA_963575145.1. Classification (NCBI taxonomy): domain Eukaryota; kingdom Metazoa; phylum Chordata; class Mammalia; order Primates; family Galagidae; genus Galago; species Galago senegalensis. The sequence continues at coordinate 282 of CAUYTI010101359.1, forward strand.
TTTGGTCTGTAATTTGACAAAATCATATAATATTTCTCAAAATTTGCATATATGTATGTAACAGAGTTTTAACAGAAAAGAATATTATAATTTTATAGAAAAGATAAGTATTAAAATGAAAATTTTAAACACCCATTAATCTTTTCATGTTTAAAATTTCCAAGAATGGATTACAGACCCATGAATACTTTCAGAAGCTTTCCTATCAGAAAGCCATCAATGGGCTAAATTGGTTAAGTTGATTCAATTCATTTGGTAACAAGACTGTGCTATGTATAGACATAATTTTATGCCTATGTCTTATGCATGGATACAATCAAATTAAGTTAATTCATATATAAAATATAAAAGAACCAGAGAACTTGTCTTACCCTTAAATAATCAAAAATGAGATTGCTTTTTACTTGTTATTTTATGTTAAAATGACACATTTAAATTTTATTTCTTTACTATTTACTGAGTCAAATATTGCTCAAGACATTGTGGTGTTTTCCCGGGGGGGAGGGATTAATTGAAATATTTCCTGACTTTATTTGAGTTAGGATTACTGTAGAAAATACTTTTTTAAAAAGGAGATGAAAGAAATTTGCGTATTTGGAGAGGACTATGTCAGATATTATTTATACAATAATACAATATTACAGAAGAAAAAGACCTTAGAAATAATCTATTTCAACACATCTATTTATAAATGAGAAAACTAAACTCAGAGGTGTTTAATGATTTGTCCTATGTTATACTGAAAATGAGGGAACATGGTCCAGAAGTCCTTCTGTGTATGCTGATGTATTTATCCATTCACCTGATAGAGTGAAATGAATATTGATTAGGCATTTATGGACAAATTTTAATTTGATTTTTTTTTTTTTTTTTGTAGAGACAGAGTCTCACTTTGTCACCCTTGATAGAGTGCTGTGCCGTCACAGCTCACAGCAACTTCCAGCTTTTGGGCTTAGGTAATTTTTTTGTCTCAGTCTCCCAAGTAGCTGGGACAACAGGTGCTTGCCACAATGCCCAGGTATTTTTTGTTGCAGTTTGGCCAGGGCCAGGTTTGAACCTGCCACCCTCGGTATATGGGGCCAGTGCTCTACTCACTGAGCCATAGGCATGGGCCACAAGTTTTAAATCTTAACTCCATTAATGTTTTCCTCCTAGGCTTAGGTTCTGATAGGTAGGATTGGGCGAGTTACTTAATTTGTTAAGTCTCAGTTTCTTTTTCAGTGAGATTTAGTGCTTAGTCTAGTTTCTCAACCTTGGCCCTGGAGATATTTTGGTTAGAGACTTGGACTGACCTCTGCATTAAGGTGTTTGGAGACATCCTGGCCTCCACAAACTAGATGTAGAAATACTTTCTTCTACCAGAGCTGGGGCAGCCAAAAATGTCTGCAGGCATCACCAAATGAAATCTAAGGGCAAAACTGCCCATCCTCACCACCTTCACTGAACACTGCTAGCTTGTTGAAATAAATTTGTTTAGGGTTCCCCAGTGGTAACACTGCACAATCCTAAACTCCAGGGTTCGCTGCTGGACGCTTGATCAGAAATCATCTTCTAAGCACAATTCACCATGAAGTTTGTCTGGTAGTGTATGCAAGGACCATAAGGGACATCATGTATTTTTACAAACTTAAGAGCTTCATAGGTGAGAATTTTATACTAGCGGTGAGATAGTAAATGCTGGAAATATTAAAGGTTTAACAAAATGATATAAAAATATACTCACTGTAACTGACAATTTTATTATGTAAAAATTATCTTTGTAGTTTCAAGTCATACCTACCAGAAGGCACAATAATTTGGTCCTCATTTCAAAGATTCATAGGACTCGCTTCAAATCATGGGTGCTCACTACCCCACGCCTCTTCCTAAGACCACTGCAACTGCGTGGAGTGGTCGTTTCTTATAAGATTGATTAGAACACACATCAGGGCTTCATAGTGAAAGGGTCACAGGTGTATTGTCACGCTTCGCATACAGAAGCAATTAGGCATCTATTTTCCTCAGTTTTTAAATCACAGGGTGTTGTTCCTTCCCTTTCTTTCCCATCCCCACCCCAGGTTAGCCTCCCTGGGCTCCAGCTGCCTGCCAGTAGAGGACGAGGGCCTCGTCTATGTGCAGTGTCCTGAGCGGGAGCTACTAAGGGCCATTAGAAACTTCTGTCCAGAAATTGATGGTGGGCCCAGAAAGCTAGTCCGGTCACTTCTGCCGCCTATCACAGGGTTATCATTTGTGTCATGCATTGCTACAAGTTCCCTGAGGAAGTTTACTGACTTGTGGTTTTACGAGAAATGCACGTCACGGAACGAGTGGGGTGCGGGTGCACAAGGAAGTTCAGTTGCTGTAAAGTGAGAGCAGAGAGCTCAGCCACGTTGGTTGTGTTCTGCCAGATGGAGGTAAAAACTGTGGCAGCCACATCCTGTGACTAGCGATTGTTAAAGCCGGCAGACCCGCTGGAGGAGTCCTAGGAAGGAGCAGCGGACAGGAGACTAAATTAGAGTAGGGAAAAATCAGCGTTGTTCTAAGTGGAGGATCCACTTCTGTTTATGGAACATTTTCGCTCCACCCTAGGATGCAATCAAGAATCTGTTTTACATATACCGTATATCTGTGGATTCATATCTAGGTTAAGTCTTTTGATTTACCTTTTTCAATAAAGCAAAATTTATACCGAAAGCCAAGCCATCTGGTTACTAGGGCAGAAAAAATTAGCTGGCTGCTTTTGCTCATCATGGTGTTGATGATGAATGTTTGAGAAAATTAAGTTTTTCCAAGTTTGCTGGTTGGCAAAGTGTTCGTGAATATTATCACCAGATCACTGGTGCTTTCACCTTTCTTTTTTTCTACTAGAGAAATTCAACTTTTATATGCCACACTGTTTTCTGTTTTTACTGGAGTCAAACAATGGGGATTTATTTCTCCCCAGCTTAAGAACAAGATGCCAAGAATAATAACACCCTCATGTCAACTAAAAATAGATTCATTACAGACATCCTCTGAAATTCCAAACACTCCTGAATTAAGTATATTCAGTTTTATAGAAGAAAAATCAATTATCATTGGAAAAAAACAAATGCTATTTTTAACTCTCTTCCTACTTCCGGGTTCTGACTCAGAAGTAAAAGTTGTCAAGCATAGTGAGAAAACTTTTGCTCTGTGCTCTTTCTTTTTCCAATCTCCATCCAAATGGAAACCCCAGAAGTTTGAAAGTCTATTCTTGTTAAATGGATCTCCACTGCCGGTCATCATGGGCCATCGGTGGCCTTTTCACAGCTGGCCTCTACCCATTCAGAATTACATCTTTCACCACTCCTGCCCTTCTTCTGAGTGAACACATTCATAGAGGTTCTGCTCGCCAGGTTCTTCCTACACAGGCCATAAAAAGGTGCATTGATACCATCTTTTCCACAGTTAGACAGAAGTAGTCTAATTATGATTCAATACTCAGTCAATGTGTTAAACTAAACTATATTCAAGCTCTGCACAGGCTTTTCCCTTTTCCGGGAAGAGGTGTGACGTCTGCATGGACCTCAGCCATCACACACACCCACGGGGACATCCTTCTGGTCCGTCTCATTGCAGTGCCCTTCTCTCTTTGCTTTTTAGTTTCTTTCTAGTGTGGTAAACTCCTCCATGAGAGAAATGTTTTCCTGAATGCCTCTGTCCAGTCCCTGCCATCATGGAGTAGCCTTCAAACATGTCTTTGTTGAATTAATATTGAAATGAAGGAATGATTGAACACCCATAACTGTTTGAGATAATCTGGTATCATGGGACTGTGCCAGCTTGATGTGTATAGACAGACTGGTACTGGTGTCTCGTATTCTGATAGAAAGAATGATGAAATATTGAGCTTGACTATGACACTTTCTTGATAAGGAGGGGATAAAGTAAGGCAGTGTCCACTGTGGATAATTGTGCTCATGTGAGAAACTACCTATAAATGCTTGACTTCTTTGTGTCAGAGTGATATGGACAGGCCAGCATTTATCCATCTGTACTACTGCTTGTCATGAAGGGTTGGTCGCTTCAGGGAAGGCTTTTGCTTGGGATTTTATAGATCAATGTAACAAGTTTTCTGTGCTTCTTTTGCCCTTTCCTCTCTCTCCCCTTCCTCTTTAGTATTCATGACCTGGCATACTACGTACTAAAAGTAACACATCTGGGACAAGAGTGATAGAATTGTGCTAAAGTTCTTCTTAGGCTAGGTTCTTATGACAATTCAGGTCCCCTGAGAAGACGTTAGAGAGGAACAATTTTTCTTGTTGCCATTCCTGATAATCAAGAATGAAGAATCTGGTTATCCCTTCCCATTGGAATGAAAATCTGTAGAAGCTTTTTATTTTTTAAAATCAAATCACTTGAGAACATTTGTTGAATAAGTGATGTGGTGCTACCTTCTTTTTTTTTTAAGGTTAGAAAGTAGAAAGAAGGGGGGAGGGGAGGGGGAATGGGAGGGGGAGGGTGGGTGAAGAGAATGATATGGTGGGGATCATGCCTATAGTTTATTCTATTTGGGTACAGGTGAATTTCTCTAAAGGTTGAATATAAATGTCTTAACATAACAATTATGAGAAAGACATGATGGCTATGTTGGCCACCTGGATGAGAGTTTTCCAAACTGCATATAGAAGTAACACACTATATCCTATGACAGAATTAATGTACACAATTATGATCTAATAAAAAACAAATTAAAAAAAATAATATCAAGAATTAGATAAGTCATTGGAAAATAGGATTTCTCATATTCTTCCAGTAGGGGTATACATTTTTATACTATCTTTAGAGTAAAATGTGCCATTTTGTTACAATTTTAGAATGTCCCTGACCTGTGGCCCAGCAATGCTAAGACCTAGCAACACTGAGAAATATGCTCATGGCTATATAGGAATCATGCAATGCATTATCTTATTTAACAAAACTGGAAACTGAATCAATGCTGTCTGGTAAAATAGCATCTGACCACATTTGGCCACATAAAAAATAAGTATATAAAGAAATACATGGAAATTAAATATTTAAATTTTAGGATAGTGGTTGTCTTCTAAAATACAGTGAATATTAGAAGTTAGAAAAAGTTAGAAGTTAGAATGTTAAAAGTTAGAAGTAAGAATGTTAGAAGTAAAAGACTTCTCGTATATCTATAAAAGTAGTGTTTTAAAGCTGGGAGATGGGTAGATGAAATCCCTTTATATTTCTCTTTATAATTGTCATATATAAATGTTTCATTAACATGGAATTAAAAATAATGATATATGAATGCATTATATAGATACTTTTATAAAGTACCTCATCTAGTTACAGAAAGCATATGCTATTCTTAATTGTTGCATTGTGAGCTAGAAATTTGTATCACTATTTTACTGAAAACAGAACAGCTTAAATTTAGAGGTTTTTTTCAGGTCACACAGTTAACAGGCATCAGAATCTCTGCACATATATGGGTGATAACATCAGACTCTTCCTGTAACACCAAGATACCTCTGTTGAAGTTTGGTGAAGAAAGCACAGTGAAGATACTGAGGCAGTATTATGCTCTAATATTTGTTATTATCGTCTTTCATTTTGGGGTACATTTCAGAGATTTGAAAATACTTTGATAAGCACACTTCATAGTAATAGTTTCTCCATTGTCCATATGGGAAACTTGAACAGAATTATATGGTTGACATCAAACAAAAAAAAATAAGTAGCAAAATCCCAGATTTAATTCTAAGTATGTTTTATCTATTTATCAAATTAGTTGTTATTCAGTTCCTAATATATATTTACTTACAATATAAAAGAGAAGATAACTTTAAATAAGTACAAAACACTTTATAATTATAGTAATCTGGCCAGGTATCGTGGCTCATGCCTATAATCCTAGCAGTCTGGGCGGCCTAGGTGGGTGGATTGCCTGAGTTCAGGAGTTCAATACTAGTCTAAGCTAGAGAGATACCCATCTCTAAAAAAATAGCCAGGTATAGTGGTGGCCTCCTCTAGTCCCAGCTACTTGAAGGGTGAGGCAAGAGGATTGCTTAAGTCTAAAAGTTTAAGGTTGCTGTGAACCATGATGCCATGGTACTCTATCTAGGGTGACGAAATGAGACTCTAGCTCCATAAATAAATAAAGATTATAGTGATCTCTCTATGTAAAGATATACATTGATTTTATGTTCAGGGGTTTGTAAAATTCGGTAGTCTCCAACAAAATAGTTTAAGCTAAATTCTAGATCAGAAGTTGCAAATCTGAGGCTGTGGTATATAAATTACAGCCCAAGAAAGAACAAGATAAATGGGTAGTAAGCGGAAGTAAGTAAGAAGAGTCAGAATGGAATATTAAGCAGCAGTTATTGCATCTGAGCCCGATGACAATGCCTTCCCCTTAAAAACTTAAATCTGACATTAATCAGTATGTATGCTAAGTCAATATCATAATTCAACTTGCCTTTGGAGGCAATTATAATTGTCAAATAGGTATAAAAATTGGTTGGAAGAGAATAGTGGCAGCTCAAATGGAGAAAATGACAAATTATCAGTGATATTCAAGAGACTTCACTGTTGCAAATGATAGTTGTGCAAAGTTTCTTCCCAGGTTTTAATGGGAATGATCATGGTGCCATTTCTTGAAACGTGAAATATTAGATTGAATACACGTTCTGGAACATAAGCACAGTTTTGGACATGACAGAAACTGACTCCTTAATTACTTTTTCCCACTTATACAACATTCTACCTCTCATTATATGTAAATTATACACACTATCATTATATATAGGCATTAGAAATGTGTCACCTGTGGAACAATTCCTCTCCAGGTATATTCAATGACATTTGGAAAAACACTATTATTTCTTGTTCTTATGCATAAAGTTTTTCTCTTAAAGATCGTCTGCTCATTTCTTTCCTCAGTAAGGCAAGTAGATAATCATTTAAGTATCCATTCACAAATGCTTTTATGCAAAAATATTTTTTTAAACACCCTCTTTCTCAAGCCACTGTGATCAATTCCAAAAACCAAAGAATAAATACATGGCTAGTTGATGGAAACACACCAACAGGAGCCAACTCAAAGAATTCCCAGTGGTCAAAGTTGGAACAATTTGAGTAACAAAATACATGCATTTTTAGTTTATAAAATGCATAAATATTAATACAAAATAAATATTCATAAATCTACACTGATACAAATTAATTATTGAGTATGTAAATAAATGGAAGAGAAGAGAAAAATCTCCCATGTAGGAGCATTTCAAATAATTAACATAGATACTCTACTTTCAAAGAAATGAAGTCTAACTCCCCATCCCTTAAGTTTGGGCTATGCATAGTGACTTTCTTCTAAAGCAGGGGTCCTCAAACTTTTAAACAGGGGGCTGGACTGCAGGCCCTGGGAAGAGTCCACTGCTAAGCAGGACAGGCAGCAGTGGCAAAACACCTGGTGGGCCAGATAAATGTCCTCAGCGGGGCACATGTGGCCCGTGGGCCATAGTTTGAGGACACCTGTTAAAGAATACAGTATGTCAAATGGGGACATAGGAAATTTAAGTGAATAAATCTGGTAAACACTTAGCCAGGTGGTAAGGGTCAGTGTCGACAGTGGTAAGTCATGTAGGTAGCCATTCACATGAAATACAAAGATAAGATTAGCACTTTACCTGTGTGGTGTTCATCCTCAAAACACCATTTGAATCATGAGGAAAAAGTCAGATAAATCCAAACTGAGGCACTGCTATTGTTTGAATATGCTGCCTCCAAAACCCAGGTGTTGATACTAATGGTAAATGAATGGCCTTTAAGAGGTGATTAGGCCATGAGGGCTCCTCTTTAATGAATGAGATTAAGGCCTTTTTAAAAAAAAAAAAAAACAAAAAAAAACTTCATGCAGTTGGACTCTCTTAGTTTTCTACTTTGTCAGGTGAGGATGGCTTTCTGCCCTCTAGAACAGTGGTTCTCAACCTTTCTAATGTTGTGGCCCCTTAATACTGTTCCTGTGGTCACAACCTATAGGTTGAGAACTGCTGCTCTAGAAGATACAGCAACAAGCTGCCACTTGGGAACTGGAGAGCAGCCCTCACTGGACAAGGGATGCTGCCAGGGCCACGAGCGTGAATTTCCCAGACTCCAGAATTATGAGAAGTAAAGTTTTGTTCTTTATAAATTACCCAGTCTCAAGTATTTGGTTATAGCAGCACAAATAGACTTAAGACAGTTGCATTCATGAAATACCTAACCAGTCCTTGAAATTCTCAAGACCATCAAAAACAAGAGAAGTTTAAGAAACTGTCACAGCCAAGAGAAATGTAAGATAGTTCAGTATAATGTGGTTTCTGACTGGAATCCCGAAACAGAAATAGTAGGTTAAAAATAAGAGTATTTGAATCAAGTATGAACTTTAGTTAATAATAATGTATCAATCGTAGCTTAATAACGCTGCCAACCATACCATAAAAAGATGTTAATAATGGTGGAAATGGAATGTGAGGTGTATGGGACCTCTGTGCTACCTTCCCAAGATTTATGTAAATATGAAAATAGTTTATTTTTTAAAAGGCAATTATTAAATAGTTTAAAATGTGTCATGTTGACAGTATGGGACTTAAGACAACTTGATAAATATACAAGAGTGTGGTAGAAAATTTCTTAGAAGATGGGACCCTGGCTCAGTGCCTGTAGCTCAAGTGGCTAAGGTGCCAGCCACAAACACCAGATCTGGTGGATTCGGGTCCAGCCTGGGCCTGCCAAACAACGATGGCTATAGCCAAAAATGGCCAGGCACTGTGGCAGGTGCTGGTGGTCCCGGTTACTTGGGAGGCTCAGGCAAGAGAATCATTTAAGCCCAGGAGTTGGAAGTTGCTGTGAGCTGTGATGCCATAGCACTCTACCAAGGGTGACAGCTTGAGGCTCTGTCTCAAAAAAAAAAAAAAATGGGACCCTTCAGTTATTGTTTACTTAGGATGATTGGGGTTTCCACAAAAGGACTGTATACAATACATGTGTATTACATCAGATTCAAAGCCTATCCCAAAACACATGTTTATGACACAATGAAGATATCAAAGAAAGACACACTGGGGCTTAGGAGTTTGTAAGGAAAAGAACAGACAAGAATAGGAATGATCGAGGTGGGTGTTGTGTGCCATGCGTGGGAGTCCAGCGGAAATTAGCCTTTGGTGTCTTTGGGCCTTTGTGGGAAACATAAAGAACAGAAGTTTAGAGCATAGGTGATGAATGACAAAACTACAGCAGCGTCTGTGGGATAAATAACTCAGAAACTCGAGGGAATATAAAACACTCTCCGTGACTATTCAAGCGTGATAGCAGGATAGCGTGTTGAAACAAAATGACATTTCTCCCTGGCAGATGGGAGCAAGGCTAATAACTTATTAATGTTTTCATGTTTTTTTATATCTCTAGAATCTTGTTAAAGGTCAAAGCAAGAAATTCATAACCGAATTGAGAACAACAGGCATCATGGCCTTAGCTTGAAATATCTAAATGAGCCCCAACATGAAGAAGTTGGCATCAGTAGATTAATTCACATATTAACTTCAATCCATCTATGAACTTCCACACTGTCTTAACTTGAAATTTACTGAGACTTATTTTACGGAGGAACAGAGAGATCCGAGAGGAAGGTGAGAGTGTCAGTCCTGCTGGGTAGTAACTAGTGACCCTCTTGTGCCCCTGTGTCAAGGTCAGCAGAGATCAGTGAGATTCTGGATTTCTACTCCTGCCTGGAGGAAAGGAGACTTCCCTTCATCTCCCAGCTGGCGTGTGGGAGATGAGCCGAGTGCATGGTCAGGATTTTCAGCATTGCTCAGTTTTCATCAAGCCAGAACACGAGTCAATGCAAGCCATGGAGGGAACAGCAACACGGCATCCTTCTCCTTCTCCCTCCCAGCCATGTGTGGAGAGTAGACGCTTAGTAGACAGCTGTAACTCTCACCAACTGACCAGTAGCAGGGAATTTTGACTCTTCAGGAACCTCTAAATGCTCAGTGGGGACATGATTTTGTATTCTGCATGGCAATAGAGGGGCAGAATCTTACTCTTCCCTAATGGGGAGGTGTCAAAAAGACAAGGTGAAACAGAAGTTTTAAATAAGGTTGAGAAATATCATGGCATGCTACGTAACACAGCAAGGTTTCCTTCAAACATTATCCATTATACTAAGGGATAAACCTCCATTATACTAACAGGAAAACTTCAACTTAAATGGGAAAAGACAATGGATAGATGCTGATACCAATGTGACAGAGATGATAGAATATCTGAGAAGGGTTTTAAACCAGTCATCATTAAAAGGCTTCAAAGAACAATTGTGAACATGTTTCATAAAATACTCTAAAAAAGAATGTCTTGTAAAAAAAAAAAACAGAAAAGCTTAGCAAAGAAATACAAGGCATGAGGAAACACATTAAAAATTGTAGAATTTACAAATTGGATAAACAAGACACTCAACAGAAGCATAAGTAGGGCAGATGAAAGAATCAATAACATTGAAGCTGGAACAGTAGAAATTACCCAAACTGAACAACAGAAAATAAACTAAAAATTAAAATGAACAGAGCCTCCAAGACAAGTGGGACTATAAAAAATGGCCTAAAACTTGTATTCTTGAAGTTCTGGATGAAAAAAAAAGGTGGAAAATGCAGAAAATGTGTTGAATGTCATAATGAAGAGAACATTTCCAATTTTGCAAAAGATACAACCTACATCTATAAGAAGCTGAATAAACCCCAAGCAGAACAAACCCAGAGAAATTTACAAGGCACACCATAATCAAACTTCTGAAAACTTGAAAGATGGACAAAATCTTAAACAGTAAGAGAAAATGAAACCTTAAGTATGGGGAAAAGCAATTGAAACAACTGTAAATGTTTTACCAAAACTAGGGGAGGCAACAGGAAGTAAGGTATTGTTCATGTCTGAAATGAAAGAATGGCCAGTCAGAATCTACACTCAGCAAAAGGGGATTCAATATTTTTATTTTATTTTTATTTAATTAAAATTTATTTTTTTGAGACACAAGCTTACCCTATTGCCCAGTCTAAAATGCCAGGTATCAAAATAGTTCACATCAACCTCAAATTCCTGGGTTTGAGCAATTCTCCTGCCTCAGTTTCCCAAGTAGCTGGGACTATACACACCCACCTCAATGCCTGACGAATGTGTGTATTTTCAGTAGAGATTGGGTCTAGCTCTTACTTAGTCTGGTCTGGATCTCCTCATTCAAGAAATCCTCCTGCCTTGATGAGACACCATACTTTGCCTTAAGACATACTCGTATTAAGGAAAACCAAATGAATCTGGAGCCATCAGACCTACCCTAAAATAGAATCCAATTTTTAAAAAGAAAAAACTTAAGAACCTGAGTGTATGCTTTTTATTAAGGAAACAATTTCTATAAAATAATATTAGTAAGTTAAAAGTAAAGGATGGAAAAATTATACCATATACATATTCAGAATAATTAAAGAGTGGCTACATTAGTATTATGAGGATAGATTTAGACATTACTGTAAAAATGCAATCCACCAAGAAGCAATAGCCCATCTAACTGTGCAGGCATCAGACAACAAAGCTATAAATATCTGAAACAAAAACTGACACAACGGAAAGGAAAAATAGGAAATCCCACGATTACAGTTGGAAACGTCAGCATATCTCTATCAATAAATAATAGAAAAACTAGGCAGAGAGTTAAATGATAGAAAATAACTCAAAACATGATTAACCAATAAGATCTAATCCATACTATACAAAGAAGAATACATATTATATTCATGTGCCTATGTAACTTATACCAAGATAGAACATATCCAGGACCAGAAAACTAACCTCCACAAATTTCAAAGAATTGAAATCAAAGGCTGGGCATGGTGGCTCACATATGTAGTCTTACAACTCTGGGAGGCTGAGGTGCACAGATTGTTGAGCTCAGGAATTTGAGAGCAGCCTGAGAAAAAGCAAGATTCCGTCTCTCCTAAAAATAGAACCAGCTGGGAATAGTGGCATCACCTGTAGTCCACGCTACTCGGGAAGCTGATGCAAGAGGATTGCTCCAGCCCCATAATTTGAGGTTTCTGTGAGCTATGATGCCAGAGCACTCTACTCAGGTGACAGAGTGAGACTCTCTCTCAAAAACAACAACAAGAAAGAATTAAAATAATATACAGTATGTTCTTCATCTATAATAGAATCAAACTAGAAATCACAAACAGGAGAGCTGGGTATGGTGGTATATACCTATAATCCCAGATATTTAGGAGGCTAAGAGGGAAAAATAGCTTGAGGCCAAAAGTTTAGCCTAGGCAACCTAGGAAGACTTCATGTGTTAAAATAAACAAATGAACAAAACAAAAGAAAAACAATCAGAGAAATCTTCAAGTCTACAAACATTGGGAAACTAAACAACAAAATTATATTCTATAGTCTAAGAGGAATTTTAAAAATACAATAAAAAGAATAATAATGAAAATTTAATATATCAAACTTCATCAGATGAAGCAAAATCCTTACTGCCCTAAAAGCATCCATTAGAAATGAGAAAAATATCTCCTAGTTCCCTCCCCAATAATCTACACACAGAGCAAAATAAATACAAAGTAATTGGAAGAAAGAAAACATGGAAAGAGAAAAATAATGTACTGTACTGAGATGCACATGTACGTTGCTTTCTTGCATAGCTTTTACTAGAGAATAACATACAACATCATACATAACCCAAACACTGTAATATCATACACAGTATTATAAAATAATCAATATATTTACTGTTTTCTCATGGATTAATCATTCTTTCTGGAAAAAAAACAACTCAATCTTGGTCTCTTTCTTATTCTCATTACAAACATAAGCAGAGACAGCATTCTCATCAGGTTCTTGAATGCACCTGGCTTTGCCAACTTACCAGTCACCAATGGCTTTAGTTTCTCTCTGTGTGAGCACAGCAGAACTGTGAAATGTTCTTTGGAACATTTTTTGCTCTGACATTTGTCACCCTTCAGACTGAGGCCCTGGCCAAGAGTCTGCACTCATTCATTCCATTGAACATACCATCATCTTTGAAGGCTTTGGTGAAGTCTGGGAATTTTCTGATGAACTGTTTCACAACTCCTATTAGAACTTCATACAAGACTTGTTGGTCGTGTTTCCCAGAGCAAATGACTTTAACTGCATTATCAGATGCTTAACATCCTCTTCGTTTGGAGTCTCTGCAATTTCTGTGTCATCCTCACTTGCTTCTTCCACTTCTTCAGCTGTCTCATGCTGTTTTACGTTGGTCTGTATTTCAATCGATATTACCTAGAGAATTGTTTCTAGGTCACGTTCATTACAGGTTGCCCCTTGATCATCAATTGCAAAAAAACCTTCTAAATATACTCCTTTATTTTCTGCCAAGGGTGACGGACTATCTGATGGGGCCAAAACATTTTGCCCTGGGGTTGTAACAAATCCAAGTTTCTTGAAACTCTTCTGTCTTGTTTTTGGCTGATCAAAATAGCTATTCTAAGCAGAGCTGATCTCAAGGAAAACACCAGAGCATTAACTGATACAGCAAATGAAGCTGTTCTCACAGACAGAACACAGCTTTGTGTTTTAGTAATGACTCATTGAAGGAGCTGCACTTGGTGGTGCATTTTAAGTGTTTCAAGGATGGGCTGCACCTGTGGCTCAGTGGGTAGGGCGCCAGCCCCATATACTTGAGAGTGGTGGGTTCAAACTCAGCCCTGGCCAAACTGCAACAAAAAAATAGCTGTGTATTGTGACAGACACCAGTAGTCCCAGCTACTCAGGAAGCTGAGGGACAAGAATTGCCTAAGCCCAGGATTTGGAGGTTGCTGTGAGCTGTGATGCCACAGCACTCTACCAAGAGTGATAAAGTGAGATTCTGTCTCTAAAAAAATAATAATAATAAAAATAAGTGTCTTGATGATGGATTGGTCAAGGGGTTGGATTTTTGAGGTTATGTTTAGAGACAGAAATTTCAATGTCAACTTTGTGAGTTGATTCAATTGTGGGTAGCTGGGGGAATATTCACTATTCACTATCAGTCAAATAAACTGTTCCTTCTCCATTTCTTGGTTAATACTTTCTCAGCTGACAGACCTCACCTTCTCCTCAGCTAGGGCACCAGTCACTCATGCCCATTTGTTTTATTTCCAAGTGACAGAGAGGTCTTCTGGCTTCAGGTTCTTGAATGCACCTGACTTTAGCAACTTACCAGTCACCAGAGGCTTTGGTTTCTCTGCAGTTGAGCTAGTGCAGAACCGTGAAATGTCTTTTGGAAAGATTTATACTCTTACATTTGTTGCCCTTCATGATGAAGCTCCTGTCATTCCCTTGAAAAAGAGTCTATACTCCTCATCATTAAAGATATCCTCATCTTTGAAGCCTCTGGTGAAGTCTGGGAACTTTCTGATGAAAGTTCCACCACTTCTACTGGAACTTCATTGTAATCACCACATAAGACTTTCTGGGAGATCTCATGCCACAGTGTAAATGTCCACAGCCAAACACTTGATGCTTGAAAATCTACCAAATTCCTGTGTGAATTTTTTAGCAAATTCTTGGATCATTGGCCCAGGGATTTGAACTTCCCACTGCTCTCATGGGTTTAAAGCAGCTTAATGAGGCTTCACTGACTTCATCTAGGGAGGTTTCCCTTCTTTCCCCTTATAGGTCTCCACTTTCCTTCCCACATCTCTCCAAGCACTCGTGTTTACATTTTTGGATGATGCTGACTGTGGTCTGGCTAACACCAAAATGTTCCACCATCTTTCTTTGGCTGCTGCTTTCCAGAAAATGTAGATCAACCTTTTCCTCCAATGTCAGCTCCTTGAGATCTTTCTTTTTGGCCACAATGTCTCAATAAAATGTAAAATTGTTCAATAATTATAGGCTGTACATATACTTTAGTCCTTTCACATTGTAAAAATCTCCCACCTCATGTGATAAACATTAGGACATTCGACCTAATCCAACATGTGGTTAGCATAAAACATGGCAAAATAACTTATACTAAAAAAATAATAATGCATCTGAGGGACAAAACCCACACCTTATGTTTTTGGTGTAGAGTGGATTCAACTGGTCAGGTTTTACAGGGTAAATTGGTATTTGTTTCACAGTCCATGAGCTCAAATACAGTGTACTAAGGTGGTCAATACATAGAGGTAAGTCTTCCATTGAGTACAAGTAGAACGTATCCAGTCTATGAAAAGTAGGTCAACCTAAGGAGGTGGTTAATGTAGGGAGGTGGTCAGCTACAGAGGTTCTACTGTAGTATCAAATAGAATTTAACAATGTATGTAAGAATTGTATATACTATGTCCCAGTGGGGCTTACTACAGGGTTTCCAAGATGGTTCACTATAACTGTACCTATAATCTACCATATTAATAAAGAAAAGAAGATCAGTTGTATGATTATAGCATTTGATGCATGAAAAAATTTTTTTCTTTGTCTTTTTTTTTTTTTTTTTTTTTTTTTGCAGTTTTGGCTGGGGCTGGGCTTGAACCCTTCACCCCCAGTACATGGGGCCAGTGTCCTGGTCCTTGAGCTATAGGTGCTGCCCAACACATAAAAACTTTGACAAGATTCAACACCCAGTCATTATAAAACTGTCATAAAAATAGTAATAGAGAGGAATTTGCAAGCAGTAGTTATAAAAAGCTACAGCTAGAATCCTATTATATAGTAAAAATGTGATTGTTTTCTTCTTAAAATTGAGAGCAAATCAAGGGTATCCACCATCACTGCTACTATTAAACATGGTAATGGAAGTTTTACCCAGAGTAATAAGGCATAAAATGAAAATAGATTGTTCACATATTTGAAAGGAAGAAATAAAACTGTCTCTATTTGCAGATAAAACAAAGTGCATGTGAACAGTCATGAGAAATCTACAAAAACATAAAAAAAAGAAACTCGAATTAATGCATAAGTTTGGCCAGCCTGAAGGATGCAGGATAGAGATAGAAAAATCAGCTGGGAGTAGTGATATTTGCTTGTGATCCTTGCACTCAGGAAGGTAAGACAGGATGATTTCTTAAGTCTAGGGGTTTGAGTCTGGACTAGGCAATATAGTGAGGCCAAGGAAGGAAGGAAGGAAGGAAAGGAGAAAGGAAATCAACCTGGTTTGTAACATTAACAATGAACATGTAGTCACTTAAAATAGCATCATTTAAAATCACAGCAATGAAACAGAAATAGCCAAGTATTAAGCCTTATCGAATCTATAGAGTATCTGTAGCTAAAAATGTCAAAATGCACATGGAAGTAATAAAAAAGACAACATACAAAAATGGACAGACATGTTTGTTTATGGAGAAGAAGACTCAACATTGTAAAGATGTCAGTGTTCCCCAAATTAATCCTAAGGGTTAGTGCTGTTCTTATTGATATCTGAGCAGGGTTTATTTTACAGACATAGACAAGGTTTTTCTAAGAGAATGACACTAGAATATCTCCAGCAATCATTAAAGGAAGAAGAGAATGGAATTGTTCCACCTAGTGTCGATATTTGTCATATTCCTATAGTAATCAAGACTGGTGGAAAGGTAGATTAGTAGATCATTTGGATGGAAAAGTGTCATGAAATAGTCTCACACAAATTGAGATGACTACCTTTTGACAAAGTCACCAATGCAATTCAATGCAGGAAGGATAGTTTTTCAACAAATAATGATGGAGCAATTGGATATTGCTACAGACTGAATATTTATATCTAGCGAAAATTCATGTATCCAAAATGTGATGCTATTTGGAGGCAAAGCTCTGGGGATGTTATGAGGTTAGGTTATGAGGTAAGAGCCCTTATGCACAGGACTAATGCTTTAACAAGGGGGTCTTAGTGAGCTCCCGCACCTTCTCTGCCATGTGCGGATACAGTGAGATAGCCATCTAGCAACCAGAATACAGGCTCTCACCAGGTGTTGAATATATCAGTGCTGTGATCTGGGACATCTATGTCTCCACAACAGTGAAAAATAAATTTCTGTTGTTTATAAATCCCCCAGTTCATAGTATACTGTTATAGCAACCTGAACAGAATAATATAGCTATCCACAGGGGAAAAGAAGGAACTTCAATCTAATCTCTGCATGTTATATAAACATTAATTAAAAATATATAAATAAAGTCAAATGTAAAATTAAAACTACAAAATATTTAGGAAAATATGGGAGAAAATCTTAGGGAACTTGGGCTTTGATGAATAGATCTTGATATGACACAGAAACCATGATCCACATAATTTT
This sequence comes from Galago senegalensis, assembly GCA_963575145.1. Lineage (NCBI taxonomy): Eukaryota > Metazoa > Chordata > Mammalia > Primates > Galagidae > Galago > Galago senegalensis. Next base: position 17,531 of record CAUYTI010101359.1, read on the forward strand.
TTTTATTAAATTATAGCTATGTATATTGATGCAATTATGGGGTACAGTGTGCTGGTTTTATATACAATTTGAAGTGTTTTTATCAAACTGGTTAACATAGCCTCCATGGCATTTTTTTAGTTATTGTGTTAAAGACATTTATATTCTACACCTAGTAAATTTCACACGTACCCTTGTAAGATGCACCGTAGGTATACACTTTTTTAAGTGGTAAGTTACATTTTGTCAAATGAAAAACTTTTGCTCTGAGAAAGACCATCTTAACAGGATGAAAGGGTGACATACAGGCTGTGAGGGAATATATGAAAATTCACAGATGTTATTGAATGCATATCTTGAAGACAAAGAGCTTTCAAATCTCAACAGTTAAAAATGAAGCTATCCAGTTAGATAACGGGTGAAAGAATGAACATGTGCTCCACCAAAGAGAGATACAGATGGCACATGAAAACACGTCCATCATTTCCTCACTCACAGACCATCAGGGCAACAGAAAGCAAGACCATGCTGAGTTATCACCACATGTTTATTAAAACAGCTAAAGCAAAACAAAGTAAAAAAACCAAAACACTGATAATACCAAATATGGATGAGAATGTAGAGAAATTAGAACAATTATACATTGTTATTGGTTCTGTAAATCATATTAAAAGCAATTTGGCCTTTCTAAAAAGTATAAATATACACTTATAGCACCCAATAATCATAATTCTGGGTATTTTCTAGAGCATTAAATACTTACATCTTCACAAAAGCTGATACAAGATTGTTCATAGTAGCTTTATTTATACTGGGAAATATTTGAAAGAAAATAAAAGAAAATCTTACAATAGGCTAATGATTAAACAAATGGTGGTAGAGCCACACCATGGAAAATTACTGTTACCAAAAAATTAAGTAAATAATGATGTATCTAATGACTTGAAAGCATCACAAGAAAATAATGCTAAGGTTTTTTGTTTTCTTTTTTAAAGTCCGCTGTCAAGATGTCAGGTGTTTTGCAATTCAATTGATATAACATTTACATAACATCCTTAGAAATGTCAAAATTATAGAGATAGAAAACAGATGTGTGGTTTCCCAGGCTTGAGGATGATGAATAAGAAAGTGATGGATTTGCATATAAATTGATAGCAGGAGAGAGATCATTTTGGTGATGAAACGGTTCTGTGTATTGTCATGCTGGTGGTTACAAAAAACTAGATGTGATAAAATGATATGGGGCACCCTAATCTCTGGCACACATGTACATGGCACCAGTGCCACACTCAGTCTCTGAGTTTCGATGTTATAGAATAGTAATCTAAGAAGCAACTTGGTAAGAAGCACAGAAACTTCTCTGTATTCTGCATTTTTGCAACTTCCTATAAATCTATAGTTACTGTATTTCAAAATTATACATATACATGTTCCATCAGCTTATCTATCAAATTGCAGATGATGAAGAAATTGATACCAGAGTCTAGAAAGTTGCATATTCATGATAAAGCAGTATCAAAATGTTTGGTAAAACCTTTGCTTGTGAGAATTTAGAAGGAAGATAATAAGATCGTGATACTGACATCTCTAAAGGAAATAATTCGAAATGAAGGGTTAAGTGTATATTTTGGGGATAATAATGATCTCCCAAAGATGCCCACACTCTAATTTTTGGAATCTGTCAGTATGTTACCTTTCATGCTAAGGAAAATAAAGATTATAAAAGGAATTTAGATTATCAAGCAGCTGACCTGATAGGCAAAATGAGTAGATTACATCAGACCATTTGGAAACACTGAATGTAACCACAAGGATCTTCAAAAGTGAAAGAGATAAGCAGAGGACAAGAACCAGAAAGGACGTCATTGTAAGAACAATCCAGCCACTGGCAGTGAGTGAGCACAGTGTAGGGGTGTAGGGCACACCACTGGGTGCAGGACAGAGCTACAAGAGGAAATCCAACATTGTGATTGGGTTGTTTGTACCCTCACATTAACATGAAATAAAAAAGAAAAAATGTAAGAGCTAAAACTATAAAACTCTTAAACAAAAAACATAAATCTTCATGACGTTGGTAGGCCGTGAATTCTTAGATGTGACATGAAAAGCACAAACAAAGAAAAAATGAACCCGACTTCATCAAAATTAAAACATTTTTGTGCTTCAAATGACATTATCAAAAAAATGAAAAGCGCCTACAGAATGAGAAAAGGTCTTTGTGTAAGTCGCATACTCGATAAGCAACATGTATCTCTATTGTATAAATAACTCATAACTCAAACAATAAAAAGACAGATAATAAAAAAGGAAGAATCCAGCTGGATGTTGTTGGCTTTCAAGTCGAACAAAAGCAGACGTGAGCTGAGGTCGGTGAAAGGCCTCTGCAAGCTATAAAAGGCAAGGAAGTGGATGTTCCCGGGAGCTTCCGGAAAGGAGTGCAGCCCTGCCAACAGCTTAGTGTTAGTCCAGTGAGACCATATCAGACTTCTGACCTGCAGACTGGAAGATAATAATAGGAAATGAATACAGGCTTACAGGACAGGGAAGAACTCGGAAGAAATCTGGACTGGTTGCAAGTATATTGAAAGTAAACAAAACATTCAGCCCCCTCCACCTTTTAACTTTGAAAAGGAAGTCAGCAATGCCTGTTTACTCCAAGCTGGGGAAATAATACCATATAAGCCCTTGAGCTGTGGAAACACATTAAGAAGATGCCTTTCAAGCTAAAAAGCTTCTGTACAGCTAAGGGCACTGTGAGTAAAGCAAACAGACAGGCTTCAGAATGGGAGAAGAGTTTTTCAGGTTATGATTCTGACAAAGGTCTGATAACTAGAATTTAGAGAGAATTCAATTAATCAATAAGAAAAGAACAAATAACTCCATTTCTTTTGTGGACTTAAACAGAGACTTCTCTGAAGATGACAGGCAAATGCCTAAAAACACATGAAAAAACTCTCATCATCTTTTAATCATCAGAGAAATGCAAGTCAAAACCACTTTGAAGGTATCACCTAACTCCAGTAAGATGAGCCCACATCACAAAATCCCCAAACTGCAGATATTGGTATGGATATGGAGAGAAGAGAATACTTCTTCACTGCTGGTGGGACTGGAAACTAATACAGCCATTTTGGAAAGAAGTATGGAGAATTCTCAAGTAATGAAAAGTTGACCTACCATTTGATCCTACAATTCCATTACCGGGTATCTACCCAGATAAACAAGCATAATTTTACAACAAACACATTTGCATCAGAATGTTTATTACAGCTCATTTCATAATCAAGTCACGGCAGTAGCCCAAGTGCCCATCAACTCATGAATGGATTAACAAATTGTGGTATGTGTATACCATGGAATACTATGCAGCCACAAAAAGATGGAGACTTTACATCTCTGATGTTTATCTGGATGGAGCTGGAACATATTCTTCTTAGTAAAGTATCTCAAGAATAGAAAAAGTATCCAATGTATTCAATACTATTAAGAAACCAATATGTAGTCACTTACACATTCATACAAATAAAAAAAAATATATAATCCAGCAAGAAGAAGGGGAGAGGTGTGAGAGGAAATGGAAGAAGTAGGGTGAGTGAAGATAGGGTGTTTGGTGGGATCTCACCTAATGTGCACAATGCAAGGCTACATTTCAAAACAACTGAGAGTGTATTATAAATGTCTTACCACAAAAAGTAAGTAAATGAGGTGATGGTTACTTCAATCAGTTTGATTTAAGCATTCCAGATTGTATGTAAAATCATCACATTGTACCCCCAAAATGTATATAGTTATGATTTAATGAAAATTAATTAAAAAGAAGATACCTTTGTCAAAGATTAAATAAAAAGTATGTTCTTACCATTACATCTTGAGACCCTCAATATACCTGCCATTATATTGAAGGTAATAGGAACAATCATAGTGGTTACATATAAAAAAAAAAAAAAAAATATATATATATATATATATTTGAGTAAAATGTATAAAGAAGTATTCTGCATGTGTTTGTAGGTATATAGAATTGACTAAAACCAGACCAGAAGTTTATTATGTTTCTTCAGGAATTGTATTGCTAAAGAAACATTAATCTCAAATTAAGTTGTCCTAAATCATGAGAGAATTAAAACAATATTCAGCCAACAACTTTCCATGAGTAGAGAACAATTTTGAAAAGCTCTATGACCTTCAGTTACACATGCCCCAACCTATATATCATACATGGCAACATCAGACAGACAAGTAGAGGGTTATAGAAGGCAGGACCAAGCAGGACCAAGAGTCAGAGGAAAGACAAGGAAATTCTGTCCAGGGAACGAAATTAGGTATAATGAGGAAATTTTCCCCAAAATATCTATCTCACAATATTTTGGCCCTCAGAATTCTGTGTTCATCCCAACTTCGCTGCCCTGCATTTGGAATGTTTATGGGGGGGGTGTAGGCAGATGACTCCCTGGTTCAGTACATTGTATACACAAAAAGTCTAGATTTAAACTGAGAAGAGTGACTGAAGGGGCTTTTGGGTTATCTTTTCAGGGAATGATTTTTATATCATATGTATGTAAAGAAATGTGAAATATATTTAGGACAGATTGTGATATATTGTATAAAAGAAAGTTTTCGATTTCTCTTTGGGTTGAATGGATAGATAATAGTAAGTAGAACGTTAAGTAGTAGATAGAGATAAAAGAGAGATTAATAGAGAGATGAAATAGAGAGAAATGATTGAAAGCTGCTAGAGAGAGACCTTAGAGAGAGAGAGCTAGAGAGAAAGCTGATGGAGAGAGGGCAGAGAGGTGAGAAGGGGTGGACAGACAGGTGATGAGGACAGATTGTGAGGGACAGAAAGTGAATGGACAGGGACTTGTGCCCTTTTCTTTCCTACAGTTAGGCAGGGTCATGGGTCTGAATTCTGATCAACAGCATCTGGCTAAATACTGTGCAGTAATAATGTGTAATAATAATCTTTTAATAGATTTAGCTCTAAAATGTCTTTTTTTTTAAATTTGGAATTAATGTGAGGGTACATATGATTAGGTTCATTGTTTGCATTTGTTAAGTAAGATCTGAGCTGTAGTTTAGCCCCTTCACCCAGGAGGTGCGCCACAAACCCCTACATTGTACCCATTAGGTGGGAGCTTATCAAACATCTCCCTCCTTCTTGAATTTAATGCTTTACAAGCTTAGTTTTATCACTTGTGGGCCTGTAGCTGTTCATTTACTAGTTTCAAATTAGTATTGAGTACATGGGATGCTTGTTTTTCCATTCTTGACATATTTTATTAAAGAGAACACTATCCAGCTCCATCTGGGTTAATACAAAAGATGTAAAATCTCCATTTTTTATGGCTAAGTAATGTTCCATGGTACACGTATACCACAGTTTACTAATCCATTCATGGATTGATGAGCACTTGGGTTGTTTTCACATATTTTCAATTGTGAATTCAGCTGCCGTGAACATTTGAGTGCAAAAGTCTTAAAGTGGACTTTTTTCTTCTGGGTAGATACCTAGTAATGAGATTACAGAATCAATGGAAGGTCAACTTTAACTCTTTGAGGATTCTCCATGTTTCTTTCCAAAAAGATTCCATTAGTTGGCAATCCCACCAACAGTGAATAAGTTTCCCCTTCTGTCACTTTTTTAAAAACTATTTTACTCATAACAGTAGAAAACTAGTAGAGGTATCTAGAATATGGAAGAACAAGACCATAGGTAAGTTCTTGGGTAGATTGCCTAGAACCTTCTGTTTATTGAATTAGACTGTGACATGAATGGAAGAAACAATACACTTTTATTATGTGAAGTCACCAGGGTTTGAGGGCACTTGCAATATCAGAGAGCAGTATTTAATTTGATTAATGTAGATTCATTAGTGTAAGATGGTATTTAAAGCCAGGGAATTAGATGAAATGAAGGAGAAAAAATTGAGAAGAGACAGACATCTCAGAATTTTCAGGACTGAAATGACTTTGAACCTCCTCTCAGGCATTCCATCACTTTCCAACAGAGGGATGGACAGAGATTCCAGGTAGATCCACAAATGTGGAGCCAAAGTCTGTGGGCACCACTTGTACAAACTGTATGTAACAGCACTTCCTGGAGTTATGCAAAGCATCAGCCCCGGGAGTGGGATTTAGACTGAAATAAAGGGATACTATTTTTGGAAGACAGAATAAAAGTAAACAAGCAAAATTCAAACCAAACCCAAACAAAGCAACATAGTCATTTTAGTCAAAATAGCCTCCAACACAGACTTACAATCAAATTCAAGACCACCCAAAGCACAGTAAGAACTTGGAATACAAATTTAAGCCAGATAATCTTTTATGTCTTCTCTGTACCAGATTTTTCTCTAAATCCATTTCTTCAAGTTACTTTTTTGAGGGTGGAATTAGGTGCCTTTGTTCTTTGGTTGAATGCCGCTGACAGTTAAAAAAGGACATTATTTTTAGCAGGATGAAGTGTATTTTCCTTCAATGTATTGTTTGTACCATCTGATTCCCTTGTATCTCTGTTATCTCTGCAATCCAGACTACTTACAAGCTTAGTCATTTTGCAGTCTTTTCTTTAAATATTTCAAAATTTCAAAATTTTGTGTGTCAAAAAACAAAAAAAGAAACTATTATTTAATACAGAATTAGGACAACTGAGTATTCTATATTTCAAATTTAATATACAGAGAATCTAACTCTGTGTAGATTTGAAGGAGTAGTATGTACATATGTGTATAAATATATATTCTACTTTACTTAAAGTTTTCTATTTTATGCTTCAAAAGGTAAAAAATATTTTTGGAAAGTACTTGGAATTGTACTTCTTTTTTTATTTATTCTTCATGAATTGGGGAGTTTAAGGAAATTGAGCTGTATTATCGATTACTAAACAATATATGTATTTGTATATCCTCATATAATCTACACGTAGATACCTTTTATCTTACTATTTGGCTTGCTAGTATTGTGGTTAGTAGAAAAGTAGAAGCTGTCAAGTCATATGTTCTTTCTTTTTTATTTTTCTCAGACAAGATCATGTAAAAATAATAATTAAAAATACACTGTCATTTATTATTCGATCTATAGCTTTTGAATGGTCGTAACTGTCATTGATAAAAGCAATGTATCTCTTATACAGCCCAAATTTATTTGTGTACATCACATACTCAGCCTTTAACTCCCAAAGACCTCTTTTCATGATGGTCATAGATACATTTTCACTTTGTTTTTAGGAGAATATCCCACGACATTGGCAGAAAATGAAAAACCATATTATTGAAAACAATGAAAAACGATCTTGTTGAAACCAGGGACTCAGGGAAGAAAAGAAAAAGCCTTGGTTGTGTATTAAAGACTGTACTTATAAAGGGAAATAAGCCTTCTGCAAGGACTTGCCTGATGAATGAAGTGAGTTTGCTCATTTACAAAATTAAGTGCAGAATGGAGAGCTATTAAATATATCATATAAACTTCAGTGCAAGAAACATACGCTGAGTGCTTAATAGCTACCATGTGATTTTGTACGTGGTTTCATTTAATCATCTCTGAAGTCCTACAAATGAACTGTCAGTAGCCTCACTTTACAGATGAAGAGATTACAACTCACAGAGTGGCTGCCCCAGGGGGTTTCTGGTGGTTCTCACACAGCTCCCAAGTCTCCTCTAGAATAAACATAGCCCTAGACCTGGGCACAGCCTTGTTCATCTTGGCACCCTGGGAACAGAAGCAAGAGGAGGCCTCTTTTCTCTTGGCCTCCAACTCCAGCCTAGGTTGCTACTTGTTCAGGAGACAGAGCAAACTGATAGCAGTGGAATTCCCAAAGAACCACTCTGAGGAGGCCTCACCCAACACCCTGGATGTCAGCAGATGCACTCAAAATTGCATGGTTTTTATCATCTGCCGCGTGAGGATCTAAAGTTGAATCTGGCCCTTTGAGGTTGGCTGGAAATTCTGTTTTCCAATACCTCCTGTACAGAGTTCCCTGCGGAGCCCCTCCTTCCCAGCTTCCTGCCCAATGCTGAAGGACATACACATGGTCATGCTGGCTTTCACCGTTGTCACTCTGCTGCTGATCCTGTCCCCGCTCACCCTGAGGAACATGCTCGAAGTTTTCCAGCTGTGCTGCCCTCCCTGAAGTTTGGGAAGCACACTGAGCCTGTCCCTTGCCAGCCCTGAGACCCAGGAGATGGGGCTGGCCACTTGGGCAGCAGAGAGAAACCCTTTGAGAATACTGCTGGGGAATACTAGGATACTTTGGAGGGGGATGTGGAGGTGGCAACCTCAAAAATAAAGTCTTCTGTTTTTCTTTTCTTTAAAAAACGGGTATGCCCAAGATGACTGGAGGTGAAGGAGAACTAAAGCAGTGCACATGTTTGTTTTTTCTCCCTATACCTCATTGCTCTCTTGAGTGAAACCTTCCTTAGACTTCCTCTGAGATTGTGCATTCTTGGACATACAGTCCTCTCTGCATATAGCATTAGCTTCCTCATGTCTCCGTGTGAAAAGGAGAAGTATATTGTAAAGTCTAGTTACTGCTGAATTGGGTGGGGTGCTTCTTGACAAAAAGGTGGAAATGAGGACGCTCTGAAGAGTTGCCACCTGGTTTCTGTTCAGATTGGCTCCACCATGTTAGATATTTCCTTCAAGATTGTTCTAATATGGATCATGGCTGCTGTGCCGTGTACTCAGTGTCTGGAAGGTGCACCTTTCCTGGAAGCTTTAAAGTTTGCAGCAGCAGAACTGAAAGTTCCTGAAGCAACATATGTAATGATTATTAATCATGGAGGAGGAATATATTCTGTGGAGACTTGAAGAAATATTTTTTGTAAGTGTGGCTCAGACTGCAAATTTTTTCCTAGTGATCATGTTGGAATTGTTAATACCCGTTACATGGAATGTTTGATTACCTTTCAGAATGAATATTGACTTTTGTGTTTAGTTCTTTTTTAATTTTTATTGTGACACTGAGGTTAGGCCATTTAAGATAGTACAAAACTGACAATAGTCAGTAAGTAATAAAAGATACTTCTTCTCTCCCTGCTCGTTATTGCCTGGTTATTAAAAGGAGGAATGCTATACATGGAAACTGCCACCAAGTCAGAAAGTCCTACTGTCTTTCATTCTGAAAATGTCTAGGAAATTCTAATTTACTGAATCTAACTCCCAGCAAGTTACTTCGTGGATGTGAAAAAAAACGGATTCTAAACTTTATAGGGAAAGGCAAAAGTCCCAGAATATAATATTGAAGAGCAAAGTTGGTGGAAAGACATTACCTCACTTCAAGTCTTATAATTAAGCTACAATAATAAAAAGAGTAGGTTAAGGTCAAAGAATAGACAAAGAGATGAAAGAAACAGAAGAGAGAGCCCAGGAACAAACCTACAGAAATGTAGTCAACTCATCTGTCTTCGGTTAAGACAATGGAATGGCAAACTCCAGAGTGGGAGAACAGATTTGCGGAAGTCTTCTCTGATCAAGGACTTATATCTGATACATCCAAAGAACTTTTTAAACCAGTGGTTTTCAACCTTTTTTATCTCATGGCATACTTGAACCTATAGTTAAACTTCCACAGCACACTTAAAGTATATTGATTTTAAAAAAAGAATATATATACTGTGCTTTGACTTTTTGAAAATAATTTAATTAATGATCTTCAAAAATTTTCACAGCACACTTAAGATCCTCTTGCAACACACGGATTGAAAAATCACTGCTTTAAATAATAAGAAATCAAACCACCCAATTTAAACATTGGCAAAGGATCTGAATAGATGCAGAGAAGATACACAGATGACAAATAAGTAAATGAAAACCTGTATATCATCTTATGTCAAACACATAAAAAGTACAATGAGATACCGCGATTAGAATGGCCAAAATCCCCAAACTGAGAAAATCTAGTTTAGGCAGGGATGCAGAGCAAAGCCAAACCTCTTTCATTGATGGTGGGAAGGCAAAAAATGACTGTATCTTTGAGACAGTTTGGCAGTTTCTTACAATGCCTTATATGTCGTTGTACCATTTGAACTAATCATTGCACTCTTACGTATTTACCCCAATCAATCAAAATCTTATATCCATGCACAAACTTGCTTATGAATATTGGTAGCAACTTTATTTATAATTACCAAATTCATGAGTAACCAAGATGTCCTTTTATGGGGTCTTGGAAAACAAACTATGGTACATCCACACAATGAGATATTAGTTAGTGCTAAAAAGAAAATAACTTTCGGTCAAGCCACAGAAGGATGTGGAGAAATGTTATATGCATCCTACTATGTAAAGGAATTAAGTCTGAAATGGTTACCTACTATAAAATTCTGGTCATTTTGGAAAAGGCAAACTTACACAAAAAGGTAAAAACTATCTATAGTTTCCAAGGATGTAGGCAAGGGAAGTAAGGAAGGAAGGGTGGAGCACAGGAGAATTTGAGGGTGAAACCATGATAATTGTATAACTGTGCCTGCATGAGATTGCACATTTCACAAAAGCCACAGAACTGTACAAGGCAATTTTTCTTCTAACTTAAAATTGCCCTAAAAATAATGTCTATTAGAAAAATATTACTGAATCTTATTCATTTGTCCTTTAGTTAAAATTAATGTACTCATAGTTTGCTTGACAGCATCTGTTTTGCAGACACATAAATAGCTTAATTTTTAATTATATATTGTTCATGTTTAAGATAATGAACACATCAATAAATACTTAAATATCTGACATTTTATCACATAGGGATTTTTAAAGAAAGTTTCAGACTTGATGTATTCATATGAAGCTTAATTTGCCATTAAAATGCAAGAAATTGAAATTTTTGATCTGGTCTTAAAATACCAATTCACAGACTGTGTCCGTTTCAACTATGATCTTGCAGATCCCAATGGTTTCAGTAGTGAAAGATGATAATTTATAACACACCTGATGCAGGTTTTCAAAGTCTGCATTTATTGATGTATTTTATTACCATCTTTAAAATGGAAACCATTCTTTTTTGAGAAGTTCTAAATGGTATTCAAAAAAAGAGATTGTTACAAAAAAGATGTGAGTTTCAGGCAGTGCTTGTGGTTCAAAGGAGTAGGGCACGGGTCCCATATACTGGAGATGGTGGGTTCAAACCTGCCCGGCCAAAAACTTAAAAAAAAAAAAAAAAAAAAAAAAAGAAGAAGAAGAAGAAAGAAAGAAAAAAGAAAAGGAAAAAATGATTTGAGTTTCATACCAAAGTTCAGGTGAATGCAAAAGATATTCATTTACTCAATGAAAACCCAGTGTTTAGGAAGTGGTGTTGAATCAGAAGCCAAGAAAAGGAAGGGAAGTCCTGATGGATGACCAGACTCCTAGAAAGGAGGAAGCGATGGAGGACGGTAAATAGTAAAGGATTCCAGAAAGCTGCCGCAAAGCTTTGGGAGCACCAAGAAGCTAAAATAAATACTTGGCATTTTCACAGTAGAAAGCAGGAATTAAAAAAAATCAGAATCTAGGCCTTGTCAACTTAAGGATTTAAAAATTTTTCTTATTAGAATCCAATGAATGATGTGCTGAAGGAAGCCTTTTGTTTACTCACAGAGGTGAAATAGATCTCTCTATAAATCTGAAAAAAAAATGAACTCACGGCTCCTAGCGATCCAGGAGAGTACTCAACTTAGACTCCAGTAGATGAGCTCTCCACAGGGATTAGTTAGGTCTGTCTTGCTCTATGAAGACAGAGCTGGGATTATGGTTGGGATTCAATAATTATGTGCTGAATTAATTCATGAATAAAGTATATCTAAGACCAATTATCATCTAAATGGGTTTCTGTGTGTTCCCTATCCCAGCCAGAGGTTCACTGGAGGAAAAAATATTTATGAGAATCTGTATTAGAAATAACATTACAGGAAAACGTTTGTAGTTAAATTAAAGAAGTCAATCAGATCTTTATAACTTTGAAAAATGTATAATAGTCTCCTGAATTATCAAAAAATATTTTTGTAAAGTAAAAAGGCATACCAATGCTGTTTGGGAAAGTTTTAATTTTTAACAAAAATTGATACTCAAAGACCTTGAGTCCTTACAAAGTTAAGTTTGAGTTAACCAGAAATTTATGAACATCTACTTTTTAAATTTGTAATTTAATCTGTTTTTCTTCATTTTGCTTCTGCTACAGACATCTACTGGCAGTGTTATAGAAATGAAGTGATGGTGTCATAGTCTATTATGTGATTAACTTAATATTTTCCTTCTTTAGTTTTGAAAATTTTAGGATAGTCATTAAGAGCATTATTTTTTAACATCTAGAAATTTTATTTTAAATAAATGGAAATGTACTTTTCTGTTTGGGCTGTTTCCTTTAAATAAATTACATAATAAACATTTTGTAAAAATACATTTTGTTGTACGGGTAAAAAAAAAAATCTATTGTTTAATAAATATCTGACTCTAATTTTTCTAATCCAAGCCAATGTTAATCACCATATGGGCAAGCTCGGAGGACAAAGAGCATCATGATCTTGGCAAAGAAATCTTGGATATTGCTGAAATTTGAATGTTAAAAACGGCAGCAGTTTGGCAAAGTTGCCAGTGAATGGGGTGATGATGCCTGCGAGACAGAGGCAGGTGGATGTGTCGCCCTTAGTCTGCAGGGTGGGTTAATGAGGTGCTGTTCCTCACATCCTGGGTTTGCTCCCCAGGCAGGGCCACCTAAGAGGAGTGATTCTCAGTTCACTTGGAAATGTGTAGAGTGTTGGTTCTAGGTTACTGGTGAAATAAATAAGAAGAGATCACAAGAAAATCTCTGTACCAATAGATTTTCATATATGGCTGTTGGTTTTTAAAATCAGTATATCCAGAAAGCAAATGAATCATCTTAAATGTGAATTTATGAAGATAAAATCAGAACGAAGAGAGATCGTTCTAATTTTTAAAAAGTAATAAGAGAAGCTGTCAATGTGTGCTTTTTAAAAAAAAATTTTATTTTTTTGTAGAGACAGAGTTTCACTTTATCACCCTTGGTAGAGTGCCCTGGCATCACACAGCTCACAGCAACCTCTAGCTCCTGGGCTTAGGCGATTGTCTTGCCTCAGTCACCCGAGCATCTGGGACCACAGGAGCCCACCACAATGCCTGGCCATTTTTGTGTGTGTGTTGCAGTTTGGCCGGGCCAGGTTGGAACAGCCACCCTCCATATATGGGGCTGGTGCCCTGCCCACTGAGCCACAGGTGCCGCCCTGTGTGCTCTTTTTTTATTTACACCCTCTGAACTAATATTTTTTATTTGAATTTGAAGAATAGAGTGAACCTATCAACCTTTCTAATTCCAAAGCCTGTGTGCATTAAATTAATTTTCTTGGTAGCTTACGGCTCTCTATTCTATCTGTCTAAATACTGTGCCCCTCTGAGATGGAACACACAGAAGGGGCAGATTTAAGAAAACGATATGGCTACTGGGCTAGGGGTCAAGTTTACATTCGATGTTTTTTATTTAATTTAACTTAGTTTCCTTGGGTAATCTTTTTTGAAATAATGCCTTCTTAGTTCATGATAAATATGGAACCCCAGGCCCTGCTCCATAAGGAGTCATAAGACCCAAATCCAAGTCTCTGCCAAAACAGGAGGCGGTAAGCCGAGAATGCAGCCAAACCCAGCTAGAACCAGGATGGCAATGAACCAGGACTTCTGGTTACCCTCACTCCTCATCATACATTGCTTGTAATGCATTAGCTACTCAAATAAACTCCTATCACCTGAGCCATAACAACTCCGGGAAGTTACCCAGTATGGTTTGAAAAGGACAGGTACCTTGGTTCTGGGGAAATCCTCACCCCTTGCCCAGAAATTTTATGAATAATCCTCCATCTGCTTAACATCAAGAAGCTCACCACAAGCCTCTGCCTGTGGATCTGAGAGGCAGCAGCTGCTCTGTCTGGGGGCCGCTGTCCTCCTGGGTGTTACTTTAGCAAACTTACTTTTGCTTTATGCTGTCATCTCACTCTGGAATCTTTTCCTCTGCAAAGCCAAGAACCCACTGGATCCAAGTCCTAGGGTTCACTTTCCTGTTCCAATGATACTCTTTTATTTGCTTCTTCCATTCAGTTGGTTAGTCATAAGACGAATGTTAATCAAACCACACACACTCCCATTGGTGAGAGGACGTAACCTTCTTTTGATCTTCTTGTTTTTTTTTTTTTTAACACATTATCACCATGACCTGGCATTACATTTCTCATCTGAAGGCAGTAACATTGTGTCTGTTTTTTTGATAGGATAATACAGATGCTATACAAGAAATAAAATGGGGCTGAGTGTGGTGGCTCATACCCCCAGCACTTCTCGAGGCTGAGACAGGAGGATTGTTTGAGGCTAGGAGTCTGACACTAATCTGGGCAATGTAGTGAGACCCATCTGTACAAAAATAAAATAAAATTAGCTAGGCATGGTGGCATGGGCTGAAGTCCTAATTACTCAGAAGGTTGTTGAGGTGGGCAGATTACTTGAGCCCAAGAGTTCAAGGCTGTGAGCCATCATTGAGCCACTGCACTGTAGCCTGGGTGACAGAGCAATATTCTGTCTCTAATAATAACAATGATAATAATAATAGTGGTAATAATAACAATGATGTGAGATGAGGGCAGGTCTCTGAAGGATGAATGCAAGATGAGAGAAATAGGAAGCTTTAGCAGGGGAGGTAACACTGTAGCTGATTCTTGAGGGCGGCCTGAAATGATTTAGGGGAGAAGGTGAAGGAAAAAGGAGTTGGGTCCACAAAACTGAAGACAGCAGAAATAGCAAAGTAGGAACCAAATAAATTTCTCCACCTCTAATCTTGAAAAATACATTTATAATATTGTTAATTACAAGTCATTTTGGCTGTCAAAGATTGGAAGTTATTTCTTGTATTTTCAACAGCACTATTCTCAGTAGGCAGAGTTTCTTTCATCTTGCTGTTATTCATTTCATTACCTTTACTGTCAAATATAAGAAGGCTCTTTCAGATTTAAATATTAGCAAGGCATGGTGCATTACTATTTCTGCCCCAGGGCATGTCTTTACAAATTGTCTCTATTCAAAGTTTTTGAATTGAGGTTGGGAAAAGAGAAAAGGATCAAGCTAATCTAGAGAAAAAAATGATTAACACTGGCAATGTGAATGGATAATTTATAACATGCTTCTTTTCTCATGGAAAATAACAGAAACTAGATATTTAATTATTGCCTCAGTGCTTTTCTTAAAACATATGTGCATTTTTTTTCCCAAGTCATATTTTAATAATATTTCTTGTCTAGGGATATTCACAGCAGAGTATAACTTTGAAGACAATAATAAAATCCGTGTACATTTTTAAAATTCCCCCACAAGGTCCCTTGAATGTGAGATTCAGAGAACACGCAGTATTTAATTAACCATTAAGGCTGTTTTCTCTGTCTGCACTTTTATCTCAAAGTAGAGAAGCCATCCTGGTGTCTGGTGTATCCATCTACCTGCCCATCCCACACACAGCCGTGAAGATTAATTCCCCTGTGAATCTTACTCGATTTCGCCATCCTTCACTTTCATCATATCATCCTCGCTATGTGCTTCCAAAAAATACTTTTTCTGTGTCTACATATAGAGAAAGATAAACTAAGTCCAAGAGACATTTAGTGACTGCTGTCCAGGTAGTGGCAAAGCAATGGTTAGCACTCAGTCCTCACCCTTTGAGATTCTCAAGGTCCACAGAAACCCCACCCCTTTGTCTACTCCCAGGCCAGTAAATTGAACCTCACTATTACCTTTGAAATACATGTGTCTTACACATTATTCACCCATTTCATTCTTCTACCAGTAAGTTGATTTGACTGTCACCTCTGAACATTAGGACCGGCAGGTACGTCACCACAGACTTTTTTCCTCTTGATTTTAGTTTGCATTTTCACTATACCTACCCCATACCCTGTTGGAAAGGGGGACATTCTGTGGCTTTTACACAAGTCACTCCTTCTGCACCACGTTTTGTAGCAATTATTGTCTTCCTTCAACAGATCCAACTTCTGTGCCTCTATTGCCTCTTACTTGAATAATGCTCATTCTTTAAAATTCAACAAAAATAAAACTATGCTAAGTTAAAGGTCTACTCATGTTAATGGGAGATACTCTCAAAACTATGGGTTTCAATGTGATGCTCTCCAAACGTCCTTCGCCTTGGCATCTCTGGCCATTGGATACCTGTTATAAAGGCAAGTTGGATACACCCAGTCCAGTGATGATTCATCTACCCCCTGGTTGGATACCCTCCCTTAATTCATTTTGTGCATAAAAGAGACTGATGCCTAGAATAAGAATTGCTTATAACAAATTATATAGGAGGTACAGTGCTGTGGTGGACGCCCTAGTGATATATCCCCTCAGCCCACCCCAGATGTGGCCACAGCTGTAGTGAACTGCCCAGAAGAGCTCAGAGTCACTCCCTGCTGCTGCTGAGGGACTATCTGCCTCTGTTTCTAGGTTGGCTTCACTGGCAATTCCATCTGGGAGGGCAGGATGTTAGCACCCTCAATAGGGTCCCCTGTAACTAATAGTATAACAAGTACAGACCGTGCATAAAGGCTATAGCGTTTGGGGTTAACAACTCTGGTAAGCATCCCTCTCCCTGACAGCAGTCTCATGTTGCCTAGAGATGAAGTTAATAGTCACACACCTTCAACTGACTTTTCATCCTTTCTTGTCTCATGTTCTTCATTTTGTCATTCTTGGGATCATCTCCTCAAAACTCCCCATATCCAAGGGATTTTGGGGGGTCCTGCTTTGGGTGATCTCAAACAAAGATGAAGCAATTTTGATACCCTTTTTCCCTAAATCAGTAATAAGTCTAACTGAATAAGTGTGTTCTTACGTGTGTGCAAGAAACATTCTCTTCTAAGGTCATTCTGTTCATTTGTCCTCTAGTTCCGAATCCTTTATCCTGGCCTGATTTTGGTCTCCAGCACAGAGGTACTGAGAATGTGGCTTTTTTTTTTTTCAGAGCTGTTATTTAGTGTGTTTTGGTATTTGTTTAGTCTCTTGGTTTGACTACTACCTTCACATAGCAGAAACTCTTACTTGACTTCCACAATATGTTTAGTTTTCTAGAACATTCTCTGCAGTTGTTGCTCAGTCTGTGCTTCTCTGAACTGTGAGGTCTTTCAGTGCCCCTGCGCTCTCCCTGTCCAGGCTGCACTGGTCACTGTCATGATCAGCATATTGCTCAAGCTGTGAAATAAGAAGGGAATCGTAAATGTCATCCAATGAGAAGACTCACTTCTGTGTCCTGAGCTGAAAACTTACTTTCCTGCCAGAGCACCAGGCCTTTCTGAATATAAAATCAATGCATGGTTCCAGGAGATGATATCACCTAGATTCACCCCTAAATCTCACCAGTGTGGGGGCCACAGGAAATCACTGAGATAAGAAAAATAAAACTTCAGTCACACCCATAATAAACTCTGTGGGCTTGGGTTTGTTAATCTCTTGGTCTCTATTTTTTACATCTGTAAACTAAGTAAATTCAATGATTTTACAGGTGCCTGACAGCAAGAAAAATATCCATGTACATGAGATGCTTTTTTCCTATTATTTTCTCTCTTCTATTATCTATAGTATGAAGAGGTTTGTGTTTTTCAGTAATTAACTCGCCTTCTCATCAGGACCAGATACAGGGCTGACTTTCTTCCAGCTATGTCAAAGTTCTGTTGTCTCCGAAAGCCACACAGTTCGCCCTTAGACTCTAAGGCAGCTGGATTGTAAAGTTCCCAGCTAAATAAGCATCACATTTGTTATCTGCTATTTATCCCTCCAATTCAGGTTTGTTTATATAGTTTCTGATCTCAGCTATAACACCCACCTCTACTTAATTTCTACTGTATGGAAGGTGAAGCTCGCAGTTCAACCTGGAGCATTATCTCAGCAGTTCGCAAGAGTGAATTCTCAGTTTCTTTAACACATTGAATTAAATTTACTTGTACATAAAACTTGTATTAACTACTGCAAATTCTCTTAGGTTTTTGTACTAAAGGTCATGTTTTCTGGACAGCTGAGGAAACGTTAGGGGTTTGGCATCAGACAGGGGTGAGTTTAAGTCTAAACTCTTTCATTCTTCCTATGGACTTCCAACTCTTGGATTGTTCCTTACAATAAAGGTAAAACGTTGACTTTGATGGGCTTGAAAATAAAATGACAGTGTTTATAAAAATAAGTAACACAAGGCCTAGTACATGACATGCTATCGACAAGTAGTACATTCTACAAAAATGATAAATCTAGTGTAATTCACAGGAATTCAAAGGATAGATGCAATTGTTTCACAGCAGTACAAGGAGATCCAGAAATGCACAGTAGAGGCTTAGAAGTCATTATGCAGCAGAGAAAATACCCAAACCTTGGATTCAGAGCTAGGACCATGCCCTTGTCAGCTGTTTACTGGAAGCCTGCTCACCGGCAAGTTCTACCATTGCCTTTACTGTATGTCTCATGGTGAAATCGATGCCTTCAGAGGAAGGGAAAATTAGATCCAATAACAAACACAAAATGGTAAGCTCCGCAGTCAGCAGGGAGTTGGTGGTCAACCACTAGTAGTAATAATATCTAAGTAAGTCGTTAGCTGCCTTTCAAGACAAATACATTTTCAAATACAACCCCCACAAAGGCCAAGATATAGACCACGTGTCGGCACGTCTAAAAATATTAATGTAATATGGACTTTCTGCAAATGTAACCAGGCTTGACTCCATCTTAAATACACATCTTCCTTGTGAAATCTCTTATTAATAACATGTAGATTTGTACATTATCAAAGAACATTTCCTATATCTTTGAGGGTTTTACTAAATCAATCCATAGATACTGTTTGGAAAGAGGTTAGATGTATCCGTCTTTCCGCGAACACCTCTAATACTCTATTTTGCAACTTTACGAAAACAAACACCAGTTCCATTTGTCAGTAGTGTAAACGTCTTGTTCTTTAGTGAGACTTCCCTTATATGAATGAGGTGTTTTTACTTTGGATCCCCACAATCTCACTTTATTATACAACAATTACTGTTTAATTTTTGCCTGACAAAAAGTTGGATTTTTCAGCCTTCATAAATTACACATGGTATCTTCAAATTTAAGCTATGGTACATTCATTCCAAGTGGGTACTATGATAAAAAACAGTTCAAATTATTTGATTTCCTAGAAAAAAAAAACTTCATTATGACTCTACTACAGAGGGATATTAAAACTGTTTGTGCCGAAGTAAGCAACCAGAGATTTGGAGTATCAGTATCTATTAGGAAAAGTTTCAGTAAGGTTTTTAACTGAAGAATAAACAAACTATTCTGTTTCAAGGAATGATTAGTTGTGATAGAAATAATATAAGATCTATGCAAACATTAGAGGATGTAGGGGAGCAGAGGTCACAGAAATTAGTGCATAAGTTCTTTCCAGCAGGAAGACTGGTGGTTCTAGGCATTGCTCCCCACGCTGCTTAGCTCCGTGCAAGAGCCTCTGATGATGATTAACCCTCAATGCCTCAAAGGCATTGTGGTCTCTTGCCCTCCCCACACTTCGAATCTCACCTCAGTGCCTTCTATGACAGGATGTTTATATCACCCCTGCCTTGTTCCCTACAATACAATAGAGATTTTAGAAGGAGCTGGCAGTGATAGTGAGTTAGCAATTACAGGTTTTCCCAGAATGTAAATAAATTTTTCTCTAAATTATTCTACGTTCCTCTTTTGGGCCCCATGACTACCAGTTAACCAGTATTGCTGTGTTGTATACAAGTAAATCAGGGGATGGAATTGCCTAGATTACCATTATTACTTGTACCTTATCCAGGTACTTGTGTTGTACCTGGATAACTACAGAATCAGCTATTAGATTACTCTTCAGATTGCTAGCTAAAAACAGCTAAGAGGGGAAGGTGTGAACTGTATTTAGGTCTCTAGCTGTTCCGAAAAAATGTGCTCTATAATTAATTATCTAATTAATTGGTACGCTTATTTGTATATTAATGTGAATCTATCAACTAATGACTAATAGTTGCAGGATAATTAAATCTGTGTGGGACAAATCACATATTCATATAAGCCATAATAAAAGGTAAAAAAACACTCTTTTTTTTTTTTTTTGAGACAGAGTCTCACTTTGTCACCCTCGGTAGAGTGCTATAACATCATAGCTCACAGCAACCTCAAGTTCTTGGGCTCAAGTGATTTTCTTGTCTCAGTAAGAGCCAGTAGGTGGGATTACCAGCATCTGCCACAATCCCGACTATGTTTGTTTTTTTGTTTGTTTAGCAGGCCCTGGACTGGGTTTGAACCCAGCAGTCTTGGAGCATATAGCTGACACACTAACCACTGAGCTATGGGCACTCAACCTTTCTTTTTCTTTTAAAGAAAATTCAAATTGAGGTATTACAAATACATAGTGAAGAATACAAATCTTAAACATGCAGCTCAATAATAGTTCTGTATGTTTACATGTTATGGAACCTTTTAATCACTACTCACCATCAACCTCAAATGACTCCTTCTCATCCGCTCCACTCCGTGCATTACAGATATAATTCTTATTCTCATTTCTATTATCAGAGATTAGTTTTTCCTGTCCTTGAGGTATAAAATTAGTAAATTATATGAGTAGTTTCTATTATGTTTGTGCCTTTTCATTTAAAGTACTGTCTGTGAGGTTCAGCACTGTTGTAGTTCTCAGTAGCTGGTTTATTTTTGGTACGATTTAGTGCTTCCTTATATAAATAGGTTGCATTTTACGTAAATATTTTATGTGCTGGTTATTTAAGTTGTTTCCACATTTTGCTTATGAGAAGCTGCTGTGAACCCTCTCACTTATTCTTTAGATTGACATACACGCTCTTGATGACATATGTAAGGTGGGAACACAAAGGCCAGGTGGTATTTGTGGCTTATGTGTAGATTTAATAAATGTAAAACTATTTTCCAAAGTAGGTAAATTATATTTCTATCAGAAAATAGAAGACATGCACTTCCTGTACACTTTATTGGGAATTTAGAGTGTAGTCAATGTAGTCATTGAATTACTTGTGTATTATAATAATAATATTAATTCTTCTTATTAAACTTACATATAGTTAAATAGATATTTTTGTTATAGAATTGAACATATTCATAGATTTTTATAACTATAGTCATAATAGGACGCAGAGCAGTTCTATCACCAGAAAATGTTCCCCTGTGCCACCTTTTGGAGTCAAAACTTTCCCACTCCTAATACTTTAAAGTAATTGATTTGTGCTCCATCCAGAATAGTTGTGCCTTTTCCAGAATGTTCTATACACAATATCGTACGCTACGCAGCCATTTATGATTAGGTTTTTTCCATTCATCACCGTGCATTTGAGATTTATTCATGCTGTGAGTGTCTATTGAGTGAACTGCTTTCCCTGGCTGAGCAGTACTGGTCATGTGAGGACTTTAGAACAGATTGTTACTCAGTCATCTGCTCCCATACATTTGGGTTTCTTCCAGTTGATGTTTAGGTATAGAATACAATCAATATACTATGAAAAGCTGACATTTATTTGTTTGTTCATTTTTATCAGTGTGATCTGTGAATCCTTACTTTATTCAGTAGGTAATAACTCATTTTTATAATGCTTTAACTTTAATGTTTACATCAAGTTAATGGCTTCAAGCTGGTTTCTGTTTCAGTTTTCTGCGCCCCATTGTGGTGGAGGCGCTTTCGTACTTTCCTACACCACAAGATGCTCCAGGCCTAGAATTTTTCCATCCCATTGGAATCAAACATTTCTCAAGAGACACTGTTTCTTTCAGAAGACAATTGTATTTATTTATTTATTTATATTTCAAAATATTGTGGAGTACACATGTTTTGTTTGCCTACTTTGTACAGACAGATTGGGTCCCAGGTGTCAGTACACCTTTCACCCAGACAGGGTGCAGGATCCCCAGTAGGTGTGAATTTGCCCATCCTCCTCTCTCTCTTTCTCCCAGTGTGTTTGTCATCGAATTTACTTCCCTACGTGCACTTCAATGTTAATCAGTTGGTTCCAATTTGGTATCCAGTACATGTGTTTGTTTCTCCAATACTGTGATGTTTCACTTAGAGGAATGGTTTCCAGTTCCATTCAGGTTGTCCAAAAGATACTAGATCTCCATAGTTTATGGCTGAGTACTACTCCCTGGTATGCACACACCACATTTCATTAATCCATTCAGGTACGGGGGTGGGGTGGGGGGGTGGACACTTGAGTTGTTTCCATGTCTTTGCATTTGTGAATCTCGCGGCTGTACGCATTCGGATGCAGGTGTCCTTACTATAAAATTACTTTTCAAATAAATGGCAGAGAAGGGAATGCTGTTCCTTTCAGCAAAGCACCAGCTAATCAATGTAGAAGAAATGATGAGTTAGAAATCATATTAATAGATTCAGACAAGAATCATCCGGGTTGCTAAAATCAGTGAGTGAAACTAGAGTCACTGAAAGAGTATTTGCAGTTTGAAAGTATATTCCCACAGATTATTTATTAATTACAATGTGAAAATATTAGTTCTCCAGAGGAGAAAATATTAGTTTTCCAGAAGACACAACCTTAACAGAATGAGCAAAGTTAGCGTCCTCAGTGATGGGATGAAGTGACTCCATGTGCTTCTGACTGCAATTCCCTGAGGATACAATATCTCTTTTTTGGCATTCCTGCCAACAAATATACATCCTCAATCGATTCATGAGGAAAAATTACACAAATTTAGATCTCAGATTGGTCAAATTAACTGCTTTACTCTTCAAAAATGTTCATGTCATGAAAGACAAAGGCTCAACAATTGATCCATATTAAAGGAGCCTAAAAACCCATGCCAGTGTGATTCTATCTAGGTTGTATTCCTACAATCAGAAAAAAAAAATAGCCAAAAAGAGCACTAGTGGGATAATGAACAAAATTCAAGTATGGATTTTGCACTGGATAATAGCACTGTACTAATGTCAAATTTTCTTAGTTTGATCATCGTGCTATGGTTCAGTGAGAGATGCCTCTGTTTTTAGGAAACATGATAACATTTCGGTAAAAGGTGTCTGCTGGTTGCAATTTATTGTTAAATAATTCAGAAATAAATATATGTGCCTCCATGTTGGAGGAGGCAGAGAAGAAGAAACCCAGGAGATACAGAAAACAGTAATAAAACAACTGAAGGGAAATGCTAGCAATTAGTGAACTGGGGTAAAGGGTGCATAGAATATTGTGCTATTACCCAACTTCTCTATACAATTGTATATATAAAAATTTTTAAGATATAAAAAAATTAAAGCACAGCTAATGGTAGACTTCTTCCTTGTCAATCCAAACACAAGAGAAGATCTTTAACCTACAGAGCACACAGGTGGAAAAGAACTGAGAAAGGGTATGATAACATCGGTTATGTGTATGTTCACTTGAGAACCCCACACCACTGGGGGAGCTGTAGACGCCACCAGCAGTGCAGTTAATGGTGGCAGCTGAGCCTCTCTGGGCCAGGAACAATAGGTATTTTCCTAGAGGAGTCTCAACCTCTCAGGAAACAGTGAAGTTCAGATGAAGAGCTTGCCCTGAGTGGGCACTGCCTGCTATTCCTCAGTGTCTGTGTATGCATATGAGATTGAACGATTCTCTTAAGAGCAAACCAACACATATCCAGCATTCAACCAGCATAAGTAGAGCATTCAACAAGTTGATGTGTTCACAAATTAAACACACACAAAAAAAATCCTGCCAAATGGTTATCCAGAGTCATTCCATTATTTTGTTTTCCCACCAGCAACTTATGAGAGTTTCAGGTGCTCCAACAGCCAACCACAACTTGATTTTGCAAGAATTCTCTTATTTAAGCAATTCTAAGAACTATGTAGTGGTTTTTCATTGTAGCTTTGTTTTACATTCCCATAATGGCTAAAAATACCAAGTATCTTTTTTATGAGACTAATTGGCATCCATCTTTAGTGTTGGTGGTGGTGTGCTTGTTTTGCTTTCTTGTGCTTTTAAGGTTTTTGAAACTATTTGGTATGCATATCGTCTCTTTCTAATGGAAAAGCTTATATTCACCCCATTTTGAGTGAGAAGATATTTTTAGAGTCCAAGTTGAAAATGAACTGCTAACATGAGTCATGTTAATAGATGTATAGTCTATTATTAAAAAGGAAAAAAATAAACCCTGTTTACAGCATATCTTTGGAGTATTCCATGTAACTCTCTACACTAAGCTGCCTACACTTATAATTGTAAAGCATATTATGACATTATGTATATCAGGTTTTTTCACTGCACAATCAAATCGCTGCTTTAAAAAGCCTTTTATCTCCACTACTCTATTATTTCAATTATAATAAAACAGTATAGTCACTTTCTTCATGTCTGTCTCACTAGCAGCAATTGTTTTGAGGAAAATGTGAATATCTTTCTAAAATTGGGTTCCTTTAAATGTTAATGTCATTTATTCTACCTGTGAACTCCGTGTTCTTAGACAGTCTTTATTTTCTCTCTAATTTTAGATTTTATGTAAGCTACTATATATGTATTGTATTATATCATTATTTCATAGGACTTGTATAATTAGAAAAATATGTGCTATTTTATAAACAAAACCATATAGCATAACGATAGGTAAGTCATTATCTTAAAACTTAAAAAGTTATTGGTTCCTATTATAAACTACCAAGTAAGATGAAGTATTTATTTCTACATGATGAATAATTTATGAAAAATTCAATCACATGTTTTCAGTTAATGTTAATGTTAACAAATTGACTGTCGGGACACTATGTTAAAATCCAGCCAATGGGGAGGCTCCTGTGGCTCAAAAGGGTAGGGCGCTGGTCCCATATGCCGGAGGTGGTGGGTTCAAACCCAGCCCTGGCCAAAAAAAAAGGCAAAAATAAATAAATAAAGCTTATCTTTTAAAAAAAAAATCCAGCCATGGAAGTAATAATTTTTGTGACTTTGGTCATAGAGTCTCTTGATTTAGGCCTTAGATTTCTCAACTGTGAAACAAACATATTTTCCTTTGTGTTACTTGAGATTATTTTCAGCTATGATTTTTTTAAATAATAATCTCACTCGGCTTTAAATATATATTACAAAAATATAGAAAACCCCCACTAATTTTCACCCTGGCTTTCTTTGGTTAATGGATTTTCAAAAATAACTAATATGTTAGCATATAAAGCTTCAGGCTGTTTTCCATAAAGACACAAAGTAAAGGTCTATAGAATTCTGTTTCTAATGGGAAAAATATATTTAATCACCAAGATATTTTCATTCAAAATGTCTCATCATCACCATGAAATTTACATTGAGAAAAAAGGAATTTGTATTTTTTCAATGACATAAATTTCCACTGCTTCTTCCAAAATGAGTAAAGTGTTGTATCTTCAGCAGTTTACCTAAGCAACCCAGAAAACTTACATCACCTGTACAGAAAGTTCGTTTTGGGGTCAGCATGGTTGTCATTGCATTACTGGCTCAGGTCCTAGTACTGTTGTCTTCATGGTTCTTTTTTTCCCATAAACCTTCTAGGCTGCCATGTCACTCCCTAGGCATTCACAAGATCCCTGTCTCTACTAGCATAAAATAACAAAACATTTGAATTTGAATGAAGTCTTTATGACTCTATTCTTTTTTTTTTAATTAGATCAAAATTGTGTACATTAATTCTATCATAGGATACAGTGTGTTGCTTCCATATGCAGTTTGGAAAACTCTCATCCAACTGGCTAACACAGCCATCATGTTTTTCTCATAATTGTTGTGTTAAGACATTTATATTCAAACTTCAGACAAATTCACATGTACCCTAATAGGATAGATCATAGGCGTGATCCCCACAATATCATTCTCTTCACCCCTCCTCCACCTCCACTCCCCCCTCCCTTTTCCCTGTAGTCTAGGGCTCCATTTGGATTGTACCTTTCCTAAGATAGCTAACAATTAGTTTCATAATAGTGTTGAGTACATTTGATACTTTTTCTTCCATTCTTGAGATACTTTGCTAAGGAGGACATTTTCCAGCTCCATCCATGTAAACATGAATGAGGCAAAGTGTATTCTTATAGCCTGCCACTTACTGAGAGAGATGAATTTAAAATATGTAAATCTATTGCTCTGTTTTAATTGTTTCGATAGTCTCATCACCTTCACAATACAGTCCAAAGCACCTCACCCTAAAGGTCCACCCTGATATCGCATTTATTTACCCACCCGTATCATCCCTAGTACTTTCCTCATTGCTGCTTATGTTTTCTTGGCTACTTTTGAGAAACATCTTTTTAGAAAAATAATTTTGGTTTATTTAGTAAAAATTAGTTGCTGAATGTGAACTTGAAATCCTCCCCAATATCTTGTTTTGTTTTGCACAAATTACTCAGCTTTAATATTTCAAATATCAACCAGTTATCTTTCAGAAAATAATGAACATATGGCAATCAAATTTTTAAATAAATGTATTCTGATTAAAAAAAATGCCAAAAAAGATAACATCAATGTTTTTACATTTGGGAAATAATAATCCTAGCACATTGACTATGGACATTTATCAAAAGGAAGAACTAACCCTTCCGATGTGTCAGAATTAAAAGCTGGTTCTCTAAGTATATTATAAATCTTTGCAGATTCTGTCTGTGCAGACCCTACCCTACATCCCACATGATAGATTCTTCTTAACCTTAAACATTCCACATTTCAAAATTAACATTATACAGTAAAATGTGCCATGCGAATAAAAGGTGCTGGGACCACGGATTAGAGGCACAAATGCCTGCAAGAGGAGGGCTTCCCATATTCCAAGGAGAGCCCCAAGCAACCTTGCTGTGGCCATTTCACTGAAGTATTATACAAGTGTGGAGGCCCATGTACTGGACCTAAATGCTTTTCCTCTCCAGGCTCTAGTCCCACCCTGCTGCACCCCAAATGTGCAATGTATAACACCTGCTTACTAATGAGCTACCGATCTTAACTCCTTAACACCTGCAGGTGCTTGAGGGCTTGTCTTTGGGCAGCCAAACATCTCCAAGCTGGCTAGAAGATTGTCCCACTCCCACTGCTTCCCTTAAGACCTAGTGGCCATTTTATAGAAGTGGCTTATAAAAATATAGGCTTATAGAGCCTGGTGCCCAGTCTCCTACAGGGAATCCTAAGGAATTCTGCACCAAGATTGAATATCCAGTTTAAAATATTTATTTATACTATAAATATTATATTTTATGTCTTGTTCTTAGTATAAATCCAAATATCAGGTATTAAATTTATGTAAGGATTATGTATTATTAAGGAGCAATACTAGACATCAGGTCACAGAGCACAGTATAGATCTCAGCTGTACTCCTTACTAGGTCTATGCTTGTATGAGTTTTAAAATTTTCTTGATCTTAGTTGTCAGCTTCATTTTGTGTTCACTGAACATAATAATAGTGTGTGTGTGCATATATATGTGTGTGTGTGTGTTTGTGTACTATATATATCAAATATTTTCTGAGGTTTAAATGAAAATTGTGATTTGAGAGAAATATTAAGTACTCAAGTATTTAATAATATCAGGTGCTACCAATTAGGAATCTGTTAAAGTAACCCACTGATAAAAAGAACTTTGCAGAGTATTAGCTGCTACACAATGTAAGCACACTACTGTCCCAGCAAAGTCTATCATTGACAATTCTCTGACAGAGAGTTAATAAACTAAAGTTATAGCCTTACCCTTGTAATTTTAGATTACGCTAATGATATCTTTACATGGCTTCTCGAAAATTATTTTCTCTATTACCTTAATAATAAAAAGTGATCCTAACTTATTTTAGAAGCCATCAGAAACTGGTTTATCCTACAGTTTATAATAATACTAATGAGAATTCTTTTATTTATTTATTTGTTTCGCAAATAGTTAGTGTCCACTGTTTGCCGATTGCTGGGCCCCATACTGGGGAAATGATGTTACAAAAGATAAACCAGCCCTCTGTCCCTGTGGATCAGTTGTAATACCCGTCACTATTTAAGTGGCAGGTCTCCAGTGTGTTTTGCAAGACTTATTTGTTAAATCCTGATAATAACCATGTGGAGTAGGTGTTGCAAATATTGAGATGGTCTTACTGATGGCAACATTAATGGTCTGAGACACTAGAAATGTTTCTTGCCTTGTCTAGTAATTACAAATACGGTACTTACAGAGCATACATCCTAATAGAAGTTATGTATTTTTCCAACTATCAGTACACAGTCTACCCAAGATGTGGGTTCCCATGACAAAACTGTCAGTGGATGCGGGTTCTTCATTGTTGTAGAGCTCACTTCAGATTACGCATTCTCCAGCCCCAAATCCTCTGTAATTTTTTGTACTTCTTTTCCAGCAGACCCCACCATGTCTCCTCCTCCATCAGTGCATATGGAAGTTAGAGAAAGCTTATATTGAACAATTTCCTTAATCTAAAAAGAATTTCTTTCACTCCTATAATTTTCTATTTATTGCTTGAGCTAGAGAATAATAAATGCTTGATTACTTGTTCTTTTATAGCTGCAAGTATTGTCTGTTTCTGGAAAATGGCTATTTGTATATTGCATTTTATAAAAGATTAGATCTATCACTTCATTACCTGGGGAGTATGCCTCTATACATAATGTTCATCCCACAATTTTCTCTGTCCTACCCACTTCAATTATCTTTTTCCCCTTCTTATTGCTTAGCATGTATTGTCTGAATTACTAGGCCATGAAATGATCTTTTTCTTATAATTCAGTCTCTGACATTTCCAAATCTTCCTTGTGAGAGATATCAAAAAAGGAGTACTTCATTTCTGTACAGAATTAATAAGATGTATGGTTTTAATTGTGACCTTTTTGCTAATTAAAATGCAATAGGAATGCATATGATAGGAGTAAAGTCTGAAATTGACCTCTAGAAATATTTACGATTTTTACATTTTATGCTTTCCAAATTTTACTGTTATTTGTTTATTCAAATATACACAAATATAGTGAATGGAGCTAAAACCATAAATTTATTGTTCATTGCTGTTTGTGGAATTCTGCAATAGTCATTTTGTTTTATAATTCATTAACAAGAATGAGATTTCTGCTTCTTATCAAATTTATTTTGTCCATTTTACGTGGGCAATCAAAATGGTACTTTTAAAGCGCTAGCTCACAATTTCTGCATATTAAAAACTAAAATAAGCTAAAATGCCCAGGGATATCACTTGAAAATATTTATAGATATTTTTACATAGAAACTTGAATTTTATCCATATAAAAAGACTAATTATGTTTGTTAAAAATAATTATATCAAAGTAAGGCTTAAATTCCACATAAATGTGAATTAATCCTGAGTGCTTCTTGGTATTAAAGTTCTTAAAATGTGAATTTCTGTCTCAATGGTATTTTCTAAAATTTACACATTCTTTTGGGTAATATTGACAGTTTCATAAGCTTTTCTCCAAATTTGTTTGAATGGCAATAGAGGAATATAAATTCTGAGACTGAAGTCCACATTGCACAGGAAGATAACTATATGCTCTCCTTCAACTTCCAAATTTTGAACACAGTATTTTACTATCTCTATTGCAAGTTACAATACTTTTTAGTGAGCTTATTTCTTTATTTTCCCCTGGCTTATGTATGATTAGAAGTATTTTTTAAAACATGTACCAATGTGAGTGTTTGAACTTGACAACAGAAGGCAGGCCTTAACATGAAGAGATGAGCAGCGCACCTGGATAGCCACACGTTTTCTCAAGAACAGAGTGAGTTCCAAATATATTCTTTCATGGATGGCCAATATAATTTAAAAGGGGCTAAATCGAGACATCTCAATCACTTACTGAGTCACAAGAATAGGAACTCAGATAACATAAGTTAGAGTAGAAGGGAAAGTTAAGAAAAATGAGTACCCAGAGAGGAGCATTTCTGTGTGAATAGGTAAATTAACAGATGCGAATTTAATACACTAATTCACATTTTTTTTTAAAGATTGACCTTGTATGCGCACAGAATGAAAAGCAAATAATGCTATTTTTCATGCATTTATTCCATATAATTTTTCTAAGCCCTATTAGATAGAGAATTTGCTGTTAGACATGTTAATCAAAAATTAAAAAACATGATACAATTGCTTCCAAGGAACTCCTAGTAAAGATACACCCAACCCCCATGCACAAAATTATGTATTCTCTATGAAAGTGACATAGAAAAACAAAATTATTTTCAACACTAAATTAACAAAAAGAAAGTATTCTACTTGCCAAATTTTGAGCGGGGAAAAAACGTAATGTTCTTCAAATAAGGAGCATGAAAATAATATGGTAATATATTGCAGGAAGCAATGAGGTATGTTCATATGTGAGTTTTGTGTTCCCTTTATGATGTGCCTTGGTATTGTTTCTTGAAATATGAAAGGAGAACGTAAAATAAAGATTCATTTTCCTTTACTATGGGAAAGGAATTTTGAAGGAAAGCCTAGAAAGTCTTTCCAAACTGTTCATAAACTCTAGTTTCAGTCCTGACCTGAAAAGTGCTTAGAAGTCACAATCTCCATACTTACATGGACAAACAGGAAACCAGAGACTTTTATAAGGTCCATCAGGAAACTGAGGAAACACACACACACATAGGCATGTACCCTTCAGTTTGCTGAAGACCAAAGACCAAAAAAAAAAAAAAATTAGTTTTGAAAGAAGTCAGAGACGATAAAATACATCATATTTACAGAAGAACTAATATTAGAATTTATCAGAAACTATGCAAGCAATGAGATAGTAAAATATTTAAAATGTTGAAATAAAAATAAGCAAGTTAGGTACTATCATTATTGGCATGTTACAGGTGGAGAAACTGAGGCACATTCTCTTGCGAGAATGAGCAATTTTCCAAATGGAAAGGAAGTCTGTCTGCAGAGTCCATAGCTTTTAAACAATATGCTTCATGGGATTTGTCCAACTATGTTTATCGTAACATCTGTATGTTTTAGGACTCCTGTATGTTTATGGCTATCTTGATGACTATGAGTTATAACTTAAAATTTTATTAAAAACAGATAAACTAAGTCACTAAGTGAAAGAATAAGTGAATACGAGAAACCAAACTGGTATAAGGAAAGACATCTGTCTTGGGTTCCTACAGATCTCAAATTCCTGCACAGAATGTAGGGGAGTAATTCAAGTAAACCTCGAATCTGTAGGGCTTGGTCAAAGTCTGTGTATAGTAGTTTATGTTTATTTTAAAATCATGCCAGATAAGTCTTCAGTCAATTACGGATTTTCTGAGCGTTTAATGTGATACTCCGTATTGAAGGGAACTTTTGCTATGACTCTGTTGCAACCTCAGCCCTGGGTTGTAGAGAGAAGATACATTACCCTGTCTGTGAATTAACAGGGCAAGACAAACTAAAATTTCTACCTAAGTTGTTAGCAACTTACTATAAAAACATGAAAAGGCAGAGTCGAGGTAAGAGTCAAGGCCCTTACACATGCGTGTGCAACACGAACATTCTCCCGCAGTATTCTGCTGTGTTGTACTCACAGTATTCCTGGAGGCCTAACCTCCACCTACGATCAAATTCTTCTGCTATGATTTCCGTTTTCGAAGTACACACTATGCTGTTGCTAACATGGGTAGCACAGTCAGTGGCATTGTTTGGTGATTCAGTGTTTCAGGCTGAAAATTATTTCTGTGAATGCTTCTAAAGGACCTTGTGTTTGCTGGACATTTGAGAGGTACTGAAGAAGCAGAGGTGAGGAAAGAGCATTCTCTGGCTTCAGACTGGGGGGGCAGCCCCCAGGCACAGACGCACATGAGTAAAACAAAGCGTTCAAACTATTAATCATACTGAATCAGAGATGGATGGGAGGTCATTTACCTTGAAGGTGAAGCTCGAGGTCCTGGGACCGTGCACATGCCACCTCCAGAGTTGAGAATGTTGTCCATGAGCAGCACGAATTAAGCACCGCCGTGCCACTTGCTACCTGCGGGAGGCAGCGCTAGCCTGGCAGTGACCCTCTGGGTCAGCCGTTCTCAGTCAGGGCTCTGTCCCCCCCTCAACCCCCCCCCACACACATAATGTTTGGCTATGTCTGGGCACCTTTTCCTCTATAGTGACTGGTGGGGCAGAAGGTGCTACTGGCACCTAGTAGTAGTGGCCCTGGGATCGGCCATGTGTGCTAAAACATAGAGAATAGTCCCCTTGTGCTATGGAATAATTGTGCTTAAATTGTCAGTAGTACAGTGTCCAGGGACTTTGTGCGAGGCTGGTGTGCTGTAAGAATACCTTCATCACCCAGGATCTGTTTTTAACTCTGACAGTAAGAATGTGAACAAACTCAGCTTTCCATAAAAGGAAAGGAAAAAAGGCCTAATTAGCAGCAGAGACTGGAGGGACTTGGCCAAACTATACCAGCCACGTGAGTAAGCTGTCCTACTCTACTCTAAAAAAGCCCGAATTTAGATTTAATCTCATCTCCCTGACCTCATTTGTTCTGTGTACTTGTCCTCCATTTAATTTCCCTACTTCATGCCATTCCTTCGTTGCTTATTTTTATTCTGATGTTCTAATTCTTATAAAATATATTTTAGGAATTCATATATTTTCTACAAATTATTTTTGATTTGGTAATTAATTTCTAGTTAATCCTCCCAATTCTCATTTGAAACATTAGTACCTTTACATATTTATTCGATCTAATAATCCATTTCTTTGAACACTTAATTTTTGAAATGGAAATTCCTCTTTTGCTTTGGGTTGATGCCAAAATATTAAGAAACATTTGAACTCTGAAAGCACACAGACATTATCTATTGTTGAATAATCACTACTGCTTGAGCTGTTCTAGCAGTTCTTTCCTTTCAATTTCTATGTTCGCTTTCAAAATTTATTAGGCATTTGAATTTTCAGAGAAGTGAGCAGGCACATATCCAAGATTTTATGAGGATTAATAACCATATTTCATTAAATATATGTCTGAAATTTGTGGTTCAATAGGGAAGAACAGGCTTTTAAATTCTGAAACATAGTAATGTAATGGCCAAAAGAAAGTGGGGAGGAGAAGTGAATGGGGATTCTGTAATTTAAGAGCAATTTATTTGAAAACAGACCTATAGGAGCAAATTTCTTTTTTTTTTCTTTTTTTTTGAGACAGAGCCTCAAGCTATCCCCCTGGGTAGAGTGCCATGGCATCATGCTCACAGCAACCTCCAACTCCTGGGCTCAAGTGAGTCTCCTGCCTCAGCCTCCCAAGTAGCTGGGACTACAGGCGCCTGCCACAACGCCTGGCCATTTTTTGGTTGCAGCCATCAT